>JAWWEN010052618.1:0-10326 GCA_035582955.1 Sycophila texana | reverse complement strand
CCGTAGAAAGCTATGAGGATTCTGGCTCACTCCAGTTCCTGGAAAAGTGAGCCAGAACCCTCATAGCTTACCTACTATCGATACAGTCTAAACTTTAATTTGTAATATATATTTCCTGTATTCGTGAAACATCCTCTGCTGTGCAAACAGTGCAATCTATTTTCTCTATTTAAAATGCACGAAAGCTACACACAGACGAGGCAAAGAATGAAGAAAAGCCACAGAAAACCAGTTTCTCTTTTCTTTTTGTACTCTAACCTGATAAGGTGTTGCGCTTGAGCAGCTCGGCGACGCTAAAACAATGCCGCACGTATATATGTATATAGATATAAGTATATGTATACACGTCTTTCTATATATGTATATACGCGTGACGCTGTGGCTTTATCGAGTGACGCGAAAATTTGAATTATTGCAATTGTCAAAACGGTAGTTTGACGCCAAGTATTTTACTCGAGCCGAGTGTATGTATATCTGGAGGCTTCCATGAAAATCTTGCGCAAAGCCATTTTAATTTTCAATGCGAAAAATTGTCAAATATTTATGATAACGCGTGGAAAATGTGTAGAAACGTTTTAAAAAAAATTAGACTTGCGCGTGTAAATGCAAGGAATTGCAAATACGCGAGCCCTCATAAATACGTCCATTTTATGCTAAATAGTTTCACAATTGTTCCGAGTTTCAGGTCGAATGAACGATCGGACTGAATAAAAGCGTATTTATGCTTTTCGTTATACGAGAAATTGTGAAGTAACAAACTGTTGATTAATGGATCGCGGAGATATAGGAACTTGTTGGAAAGCACGAGACAATTTGCTACGATTAAATGTCTACTCCGTGAACTCTGTAACGAAAGTATAACTCGTATGATGAAATCTGGTGAATTTCTAATTATTTTTTAATTAAATTCTATATATTCATATAATTTTCTTATATAAAATATTACATACAATCTTGTTGACTGGATAGAATGAAATGTTTCAATTTCGTCAATTATCACATAATCTAAGTAATTTTCGTGTAATGAACAAAAATAGTTTCTAATTTAATTTTAGCTTTTACTCAGCTATGCTAAACTAATAGTACAATTTTATTTCTAAAAAAAATAAATAAATAAAACAACGCGAATATTCACATGGAGAGAAAGTTATAATAAAAATTATCGTTATTTCAACGGTAACCATGAGTTTTTTTATTACGCCGATTTAATTATATGAATCTATATGAATCATTAATACTATATTCCAAGAAATCTTATTTTAGCAAAATTTACTAAAAACTACGGTAATCTCTGTACCTCGGTTATAGGTTTCATAAATTATAGAAAAATTATTTAAAAAAAAATCAGTAAATTTTGACAGTAAAATTTAATATGTCATCTGTAACAATGTCGATGTGACAAGTAAGTCCGTGGTTACCGTCAGAACAACAGTAATGTTTATTATAAAAATTTCTTAAAAAGAAAAAGAAT
Organism: Sycophila texana; assembly: GCA_035582955.1. Classification (NCBI taxonomy): domain Eukaryota; kingdom Metazoa; phylum Arthropoda; class Insecta; order Hymenoptera; family Eurytomidae; genus Sycophila; species Sycophila texana. The sequence continues at coordinate 8,855 of JAWWEN010052618.1, read as the reverse complement.
TAGTCGCAGCAACGAACGTTCAGCAAAAGTTTACAGCAGCGTGATAACTCAATTTAAGGCGTCGTCGTGTGTCCGCCGAGAGGATTGAAAGTGCCGGCTCGGTCCTTCGCAGTTTGCACAAAGCCGTGCGCTCACGAGGAGAGGCGCGGTGTATTTCCTTATTCAAACATCTTCCCTCGGTCGCCGGGTCGGGCTCCGGGAAAGAATGGCCTTATCTAGCCGGCGGTACTTCTAGGTCGCTCAGGTGTGCCGTTGCATCCACATTGTGTGCAAAAGGGCGGAAGTAGGAGCCCCGCTCGTAATTATTCTTTATTTTTTATTTTTTTTTTGCCAAGGGAGCAGCGGGTAAATGCTACTATACGCGATCTTCAATTGTATATGCGTATGCTAAGTTTTTTCGCAGTCGCGCCTTGAATTCCTATATTTTCGCGCCATTTTTTTACAGCCGACCGAGCATAATCGTCTCTCATATCTGACGGCAAAGTTTAGTGGGTTGTACGGAATTTACATTTGTGGCTTCAGTTGAAGTATTATGATTTTGATTGTTTCTTGGTGATTAGAGATGCAAATAGATCGAAACATTAATTATTATTCTTTCTTAAAAGAACGGTTAAAAAAAAAATAAATAAATCTTTATCGGCAACGAATATTAATTACAGTTAAGAAGTTTTAACAATTAAAGATTATGCTATATATGAATTAATAACATTAGGCTTTTTTCAATGCAACATCATGAGAACAGTGAAGTCAAACATTCTTAGCTTTGAATATGGTATTCTAGATGCAGAATAATATTCGACAATAAGATTTTTTTTTAGTACTTTTAATAAAAACTTATAATTAATGGAAGGACTAATTTATGGTTAGATGATGCCAAAATTCAAAACGTCTTGATGTGTATTTAACATTCAATTTGATTGATGAATGAAGTTTTGGTTTATTTAAGGGAGTTCTATGTCCACGTAAGAAGTCAAAACAGAGACTCAACAGTAACACACACAAAGCGATGTAGACGTTTGCATAAATACGTAGGGCGATGCTCGCTCTTGTATCACTCGAACTTATTTTAAGAGTAAAATTGTAAATAATTGATTTTTTAACCATCAATTTGATGGGATTAGGGTGATGGAGACGAGTCACTTTAATTTTTAATAAATAATTTATTAAAAATCGTTCTAAAGTTTTAGCAGTACTTTTATCTAGTATGACTATAACTTCAGGACTGGAATTTGCAATAAAAAACTATTTTATTCTATTATAATTAATTATATCTTTTAGTACATTATAATTTTCTTTCGTCCATGTTTTTCTAACTTTCATTTTTAGTAATTGTAATGTTGCTTATCTCATTACTATATTTTATGCTTATAATTAAAAAAGTACTCATATAGTACACAATTAAAATCCATATCCAACTTTGCGCCGTAAATATTCTTTGCCTAATTAATGAAATTTTAATTTTTCACAAGCACGAAAAGCGCATTTCGTAGTCCATTGCTTATTCAACAAAAAGAAAAAAAATCAATGAGAAAAAAAGGCGCAAAGCATATAACTTATACCAGGATTTTACGATTCGCGCATGGATGTTTAGCCAATCCCCGCGATAGTGCATTTTGCTTCCTTTTGCGAAAAATAATTCCTTTTCGTCTTCTCGCATCTCCTTTCCGCGCTAAATGTACAGTAGGTGTTCCGCCTCCTCCTCACTCCCCGACGCTCCTATAGAATTTCCTCGTTAGTTTCTCGCGCTGCTCTCTTATCTTCATCTCCCGTTTTTCTCTCTTCCCATTATTTCGCCCGTTTTGTATCTTCTATCCTTCAACTCCTCGTAGTTGTGTGTATGTGTGTGCGTGCGCACGCGTGTGTGTGTATGTGTATGTGTGCGTGTGCCTTTCGTTTTTCCCCGCAGCTCCCCTTACACACGACCCTTTTTTCGTCCTTTCGCTCTGTGCGCACGTGGAAAGTAATTTGTCATTATCTTTTTTTTCTTACAATTTATATTAAAAAAAAAATATTGCACGATGCATTTACAACTCTTATACATAACAAGTGCATTTGTAGAAATATATTTGTGTAAAAATGTTACATTGCGGAACATAATTTTACATAAATTTACACAAAAATAAACGTGCAAAACTGTTTATTTCGGTGCAAGTGTCCAAAACTTTGGCTGTATGCTGGTTGAATCAGCAGATATGAAAATTCTAAAACCTTCAAAATGAACGTAATAGTAGTTTATGAATCAACCTTTCAAAGAAGTTTAAACATTTTGAGTTTATGTTACCTAAATCTCATGTCATAAACTAGACGAAGAAGTGTTTCATTCATGCCCCTACACACAAACCATTTTTCCTGGCTTTAAAAAAGAAACTTTAGCTGACCCTTCAACTTTTTATTAAGGCTCGTGACGATTATTCCCGGGGTATAGTCATTTCCCATATAGATATACTATATGAAATGACCTTAGGCCTCCCGAAGTCTCGCTGCAGCTTTAAAATCCATTGTTGTGATCGCGGGAGTTAAACGCTTTCTTAACATCGCGTTTAATCGCTTTTCTTCAACCTCGAGTAATTTTCTGGCGGTGCTTTATGAGCGCAAATGCTCGCGCGCAATTCAAGCGTGCCGAAGCTTTTACATTCAGTTAGTCCAATGGTGGAGCTGACCTTTTTGTGAGAGTCACCCGTAAGAGAATGATTTTTTTTTTAACCCTTTAAAACACACTACAGCGCTAATGAAATTTTTGCTCTTCTCCATCAGATTCTTTACAATTTTCCTCGGAGTTCTTTCTTATGTTTAATTTAATAATTTGTTTTAAACACTTTAGGAGTTCATCTTTGCATAAAATTTTTTGTTTCTATTAACTGTCTGTTGCAGGTATAGATTTTTTAATTTATCACAGCGATAATAAAAGATTCTATAAATAAATAATTTCTCTATAGATTCAATGATCGTCCAAAGTTAATAATAAATCCTCTTCTTCATAATTGTTACATATAACTTTTGTAGACATATTTTAGCTTTCGTAGATATGTTTTAGCTTTTAATCGAACTTATTAATTTGAACTGTTGTCAAATAAAGTGGACTTATAAATGATTAAGGTGAAAAAATATTGTATGCACCTCGGGAGTAATAGGTGATTAAATAATCGCCTATTTTACTCCCTTGGTGCATAAATAGCTATTTTAATGCAGAATCCTGAGTCAAAACGTCATTCCGAAGCTCAGACACGTCTGAATTCTCACTCCACGTAACACGTCGAGCTTCGAGCACCTTTTTTATCAACACTCAATAGTCCACAGAGCTTAGTTAAATTTACAGCATTATATCGTTCTAATAAAACGAATTAAAACGTCTGGCGTACCTCGTAAATCTCCGCCGGCTGGGCTTTTGTGTGCACGCGGTGCAATACAATCCCCTCCACTTCCCCCCTCCTTAAATCTTAGCGGCGTCAAAAATTCAATTTGGCGAATGCGGCACCGCGACTCTCGCGCCCTCGTAAAACTAGTCGCCGCGGTCGCCATAATTTATACTGGTTTTATTGAGTTCCCCCTTTTTGCCGGGTAAGGAGTCGCGCGGCGCGATCGGCATTATCGCCGCGTGTCTCGCGCGTCCTACGCTCGACGACGCACCGACGCGGCCCACTCTTATTCTCCTCGCTCGCGCACTTTTTGCGCTCGCCTGTTCACCCCGAGATCTGTACTCGTTTCGCTCGCCTTTTTTTTTATATTTGTTTTTATTTTGCCTTTTTTTTGTATTTGAAAAAAGTTCGTGATGGCGAAAAAAGTTGATTGGGGTTCTTTGTCTTTAGATTTGTCGAAACTATGAATATCGATATATTTAAAAAAATCTAGTTTCCTTGTCACTCATTATTGGATAATTTTGGAAAGGTTTATGTCGATGTTAATGAATACAACGCGTTGTAAATGAATAGTTGTGTGCGTTTCGATAACTTGTTCGTTATCCTTTTCAATCACTTAAATAATGGATTAAATCATTTATTAAATAATGGAGATAAATACAAGTCAATGGTTAAAAAAAATACATACATACAAATAACAATTTACTCGTCATTCTTACGTAAAGTTATTTCCGTTACAATGTTAAAACGTCGTCGATATTATAAAATTATCTGTTATCGAAACGTCGCACAACTATTAATTTACAATACATTAATTGTACTCATCAACATCGGTATAAAACTTTCCAAAACTACGAATCGATAGTGAGTGGCGAAAAAAAGGCTATAGATAATGAAATTTTATTAAAAATTAAGAGAAATAGATTCATTGGACTGAAAGGAAAAAAGGAAAAGTCCGGATTATAATATCTGTGGAAAAGATCATATAAGTAATTCATATAGATAAATACCTATGATGGCGTGGTTAATAATTTTGAGATCGAGTGACCACAGACTATCGCAACAGTTATTCTAAAAAAATCGTAATTTTTACAATTTGGTTTGCGGTGATTCTTATCAGGCTATGACTAACTTTTACCATAAACCAGGTAACTCGATCCCAAGATCACTGTATACCAAGCCCCGCGGTCATTTTTACAAGAAAGTGAGAGTATAATGTCTGAGCGCAGCCGCTAATGTGAATGTCAATTATATATATTGGAAAGATACCAGCAGTCGTTAGATTCCGAATAAATCATAAAGCACGTTTCGAGAAAGAAACGAGCCAAGGCTATTACGAAAATTCGAGCAGCTCGCGTTACAGCAGCGCGCGACGTTTTCTGTCGGCTCGACTTTCCCTCTCTTCGGGAGCGCTCGACATTATTCATAAGCATTTTTGTCCCCGCGGCCGCATATATACACACTCGCGGCGGAGAGAAGGTGTGAGAAATTATCACCGGTAGCTACTAGCGGCAGCCAGGCTTACGTTGAAAATTTATGAGCCGACGCGATTATTGAATTCGATAAGTGGTCGCGCCGCGCGCGTTATTTATCGCGCCTCATTGTGGCCCGGCTCTCTCGAGTCTCGCGGCCCTCCATTCAGGGATCCCCCCTGGCCTCCCCCCCTCCCTGCTGTCCATGCAAAACACGCGGTACACCCGGAATACGCACTTTTCGTCCGTTCATCGAGGCGATCTTGATAAGATTGTTTAAACTATTTTAAGCTCTGGCTTTCTAGTTTGATTTAAATGTTCTTCTCTTCTGTACGTGCCTTGGTGGAAAATTAATCAGGAATTTATCAGAATTTGATTAATTTGATGACGATTGATTAATTTATGATTGCTGAATAATGATTAAGTACAAAGCGCACAACTAAATTTCTATCTTAAATAAATAATAAAAATCATGAAAGCCTCATTATTTTCTCTTATTAATTTATTTAAATAATATTCTTCACAAAAAACGTATTCGAATTTTGAGGAATTTTGAAAACTCTATCTTTATTTAATTAATATTTTGAACAAACAAAAATTCCTTTGTTATTTAAATGAAAAAGCAAAATTTCTAAACAAATTTTTGAATTTTGGCGCCATTATAATGTCTGTTCCTAAATTTTCAGACCAATCACGTTTACCTATTAAATGCTTCATAACAAAGGCCATCATTTTCGTCAAAATTTAAGTTTTAATTATGATGACACAGCACCGTTCAAATTGAAGGGTGCCAAGCTCAGCAAATTCTTAGATTTTGTCGACGAATTTTACTGGATTTCGCATTTGATGAAATACTTACGTGCGTACACGAGTATAACTTTGAATAGCACTTAATTTATTTTACTAAAAGCTAGAAATATCTTTACGTAGGTGTTAATATAAAACAGGATTTTAATCGATCTTCCAACATTATCAATATTTTACCGTTAATGTACCACTTAACGAAGTCGTTTGAAAATTTTCTAACTGTAATTTGCAAATATACACTGCAAAAATAACTAGCAATAACTTAAAAATACTCCCCCCATCACTAGTACCTAGCTATTTCTTATCAAACGAAAAATAAATTTTAATTAACCAAGTGAGACGTCTCTCGCCAGAAAATATACACAGGAAATTTCGAAAAAGCACTTTATAAGTGCATCTCACACGTTTATCATAATAAGGCGATTGGAATTCCGCGTCAGAAAAAAATTCCACGAGGAGCTATCAGAAAACGAAGCTTTCGACGAGCAACAGTTTCGCGGCATTAGCCACTCTACGTCCCCCATCCCCGTCGGGTTATTGCGCAACGGCCGAGTCGGCGGATCAGGAAGTTACGTAGGTGTTGAGCGTCCCATACAATGAGAGGAGCAGATAACGCGGGGGAGGAAAGGAGGGAGGGGGTGTCGACTCGCCTGAATTTTCGTCGATTTGTATGCGAGATCGTACTCGGGCTGCGGCGCCAAGTGGCTTTGCGGATTTGACGCGAAATATGGAAGTTGACGGCGATGCCGTGATATCGCGAGTAGAGATGCGTATATCCGGCTTTAGAGGCATCGGTTTCCTGGCGCGAATATCCTACATGCCTCGGAAGATTCTTTTTTCTTTACTGCTCCGTATATAAATTTTACAGCTGAAAATAAAACTGTAATAATATTCTTATTCCGCATGAATAAAACCTCTAACTTGAAAATATAGGAGTGTAAAAGTTTAAAGGTGATCATCTGAAAGTAGAAGTAGAAATAAAAAGATTTTGAAATGTAATGATTTCAGGGGTCATGTAGTACGTAGCCACAAGAGAACGCAAAAAGCTTGTAAATAAACTAATCAGACTTGTATTAACACTACTAGAAATCCATCTAATTAAAATGGCCACGAAAGTAAGAAATGGCTTCAATAGAGATTTGTCAATACGGTACGAACGTTAATGAATCTCAAATATTTCTGTAATTTTCTCTTTTCACATAATTGCGAGCCATTTTTTCCCTAGTATATAGCCATTTGCTTTCAATCTATTTTTCGCACATTAAATGGGAGGTTAATATTAAAAAAAGCGTTTCATTAATGGGCGAAAAAATGTGTGTATTTCTTTCCCATTTCCACTTTCATTGGCTATTAATTGTCATTTTTTTAATTTCTATTATACTAATAGAAATTATTCTCCTTCGATTTCCTTCATCCAAGATAATATTAAAAAAGAAAAATTGAAAGGAAAAATAAATTTATCAACTCGTTTTCGACGTGCTAATTGAGTTTTCAGACATACGTAGACTCAGACTCGGCCGATCGCCGGCGCGAATTGCTCACGTACGTTCACGCTCGAGTAGGTAGAGCTCGGCCGCAGAGGAAAATAGCCTCTTGCTTCATCATCTGCTTACGAATTGCCAATCGGCAATCGCGCGAAATTATCGACTTGTCTCATTACCGAGTTTTAATCAACTCCCGGTCCTCTCCCCCCGTAAACCGATCGATCGTTACTGAATTTTCAAGAAAATCTCCTTCGCGTCGCACTTCTCAGAGAAAATGTCGACTAAAAACAGCCGCACGCAGTTTTCCTCTTACATAATTCAACGAATCGTATGACGCTGCCGGGCAATCCACGTACACACACAGGAGAGATCCTCCTCTCCAGAGGAGTCCTTCCGCGCCGAAGAGGGAAAGTATTATGCACACACGGAGGCCGGGCGAGTCCCTCTCTCTCTCTCTTTCTCGCGAAAGGAGAAAAGCTCGCCTGCGGCGTCCCCCTCGTCCTCGTGCGATTTTATCGCTCGCGCCGCGCGGCCGGACTGCTCTCTCGCCGGAAGATTCAGGCCCGTGCCGCGCTCTCCGCCAGGAATGTCATTGCATTATAATGAATACCGATTCCCTCGGGAGATTATTAAGATACAGGAGGGGGGGGAGGCGGAGGAGGAGGCTCGATTTTGCGCGGCCGTTCCCGCGAATTCTCTCGCCTCGCGCGAATAGGCCGAGCTGCTCTCTGTGCGCCGGCTGCTTTTTTGCGCGTTGGCGGAGAAGGCTGTTAACGCGGACGGGCCCCGATCTCCCCTTATACCTACTCGTGCGCGGCGCAACCCCGTTTTTTGCCAGACGCGGTGCTGCGGATCGAAACTCGCTCGCCGAATGACACTTTGAGAAAATGTGGGAATAAAGAACTGCGGGATAATTAATTTCGAGATATTTTCTCGCTTGTTTATCGAGAGATATTTATTGGCGGTGTGTTAAAATGTTGTGACGATGTCGAGGAGTAATTTTGTTTTGAAAATTGCTTAGCTGCAGAATAAATGATGTTGAGTAAGTGAATGTGGAAAAATGTATAGCTTTGAAACGTTGCTCTAGGAAAATGAAAATAATTAGCGTAGAATCTATTTGTATTATTTTTTTTTAGCTTATAAACGGAAATGAATTTTTTTATTTCAATTAAGATAATATATATTACACAGTGGTGCGTAACTAAACTTATCTAACCAAAAGAGTATTACACTTAAAGATTATATTACCTATTTAGATGAAATTTTAAAAATTGTTTTCTATAGCTAGTAGCGAATAATTAAACAAACAACTCGTATTTTAATCTTGGACATTTTAATATTGTCGAAGCCTTTGTAATTTTTAAAAGAAACGTTCCATAATAATTACCCGAATTTTTTCGTAACAATTATCGACTTTTGGACAAAGTTTACTTTAAACTCTTGTAAACATTGCCAACTTCATGGAAAAAAATTACTAACCTTTAGTATAAAATTGCTACAAACTTACTAGGAGAGGGTCTCAACTCAGGATCACCAATTTGGATGAACCTTTTGATACTGTTTTCTAGTAACAAATAAGGAAAGAAACTACCATTAGTTTAATCCTATAGGTCTTTATTTAGCAGATATAGCTCGTTTTGTTAACATTGAAGATATACCTATATATAAGGTACCTGAGCCTAATATGCCTACCCTAAGCGGAAACGGCCATAATTTTTGAACGGAGAAGAATTTTT
>JAWWEN010052617.1:0-10328 GCA_035582955.1 Sycophila texana | reverse complement strand
ATGAGTAATTAGTTATATATGTATAATATATTAAATACAAAACAATTTACATTGTACTTTTTATTTTTCAGGTCATTGAAGAAGAAAAAAGTTATAGATACTAACCCCCCTTAAAGCTGTTTTTTGAGAAATATGAAATTTCCATGGTCTGTGTCACTTCCAGTTCCAACGGATCAATCAATTTTCATCAGATTGGTCTTAAAATGTAGGTAATTGATGTCATTATGGTGTGAAAAGTTGTATGAATCAAAATATTTTCAGCAATAATAAATAATTAAATTAGCTCTGCAATTGAAAATATTCATGAAATTCCTAAAATTCAAGAAATTTAAGTAGTTTTTCAACAAATTTAATTATTTACTTAAAAAATTTGAATATTTTCTGAATGCCAAAAACTACATGAAACTCAAAATCTTTTTATTCATTAGTAGTTTTTGACCTTTAGAAAATATTCTTTTCAATAAACTTGAAAAGACAACTCTTCGGGCACAAATGACATAAAATACCTACATTTTAAGTCCAGACCCATTCAAATCCATTAAGTTGTTGGATCCGTAGCTTGCACCAATGGCTAAATCAAGAAATGATCATATCGATGGATACAATGGGTTTGTAATTTTTTTTTTATAATGTAAATTTGCAATAGCAAATTTTGAGTATTTTAATTGTATATACTTTTGAAACATTTTTAATTAATTCATTTTCATTAATTTTTAGATATTTTTGTGGAGCCAATTTTAACGGTGGTGGATCCCCTTAAGCTACTTTTGAGTTTTATGGATCAAGCAGTATTTCAACAAATTTAATTATTTACTTAAAAAATTTGAATATTTTCTGAAGGCCAAAAACTACATGAAACTCAAAATCTTTTTATTCATTAGTAGTTTTTGAACTTTAGAAAATATTCTTTTCAATAAGCTTGAAAAGACAACTCTTCGGGCACAAATGACATAAAATACCTACATTTTAAGTCCAGACCCATTCAAATCCATTAAGTTGTTGGATCCGTAGCTTGCACCAATGGCTAAATCAAGAAATGATCATATCGATGGATACAATGGGTTTGTAATTTTTTTTTTATAATGTAAATTTGCAATAGCAAATTTTGAGTATTTTAATTGTATATACTTTTGAAACATTTTTAATTAATTCATTTTCATTAATTTTTAGATATTTTTGTGGAGCCAATTTTAACGGTGGTGGATCCCCTTAAGCTACTTTTGAGTTTTATGGATCAAGCAGTATTTCTTATCCAATTAGTTTGCAAGTTATTTTTTTTAATCCGGATTTGCAAATACGAAATTTATATTCCTTTGCAGAGTTACTTTTTTGTAATGTTATGTATTTTAGTCTGGATAAACAAATAAATAAAATAGAATAAAATTAGGATGGAAGTCTGAATAATGCACGTAATATAGGTACCATGATTTCTCTGAATAAAAAATTATTACAAAACTATAAACGTTTATGTACAAACAAACACACACATATACGTATAAGTAAGACAGTCATATATGCATGAAATAAGTGTATATTTAAAGACTATTAAATACTTAAAGAAATATACCATTGGAATTAGTAGTCGATAAAGGTGCAAGAATATCATCATGTCCATCATCGACTTCCAACATCTGAAAGAAAATAATGTATAAAGTATTTCTCTTCTAACAAGTTTCTATTCTGACTGTTTAAAATAGTAAAACGTAATTTCAAGATACAAGTGTATGAACCATTTTTAGCTTTACAGCAAAATATGTGTTTATCCAAATACGGGAGATTTGTATTTATGCTACACACATTAATTAATTACACAGAAAGATGAAAATTATTTGGATAAAAATTTATAATTAATATTAATAGTCATGTGTCTGTCATGTAAAGTTTAAAAAGTTAAACTGTGTCATGCAAGAATCATTTTGGATTTTCGACCAAGGAATTAAGCATTTAAATAATTTTAAATAATACATTAAATAAACTTACATGAACATCTGCATCATCATCTGGCTCTTGATGATCATCATTTTTGGCTCTTAATTTGTATCTTGTCGATTTTGGTAATCTTTCCTCGTAATTTTTTCTTAAATATTTTTTGTATTTGTTTAATTCACTCATGACACTCTTGCAAAACTGTCTTATAAAACTGTTAAGATTTATGTAGGTAAGTACCTAACCAAAATTTTATAACACCCGTTTGGACATAAACATAGCATAAGGACTCTTATACATAAGAAGGAAATCGTTACACTTAGGATCTATGCACGTAAAAAAGGAATTATTTCTTGTATATATAGATATACAATCAATGTATTTTAAGCATTCCTGTTCCTGTTCTTTTTGCCTGTAATGGCCCTAGCTCTTCATTTTTAAGAAGGCGGGCGCGCGAGTTATGGAATAGTCCCAATTTAGTGTTCCTGGCGTCCCGATCAGGTTCGTGATACGGTCGCCTCATGGTCTGTGTCTCAGACATTAGTCGTTGTGTCTCAATCAAATCGCACTTCGATGAACTGTCAGACAGCAAACTGGATGTTGCATCGCCATTGTCTAGCTAAAGCCCAGGACTCAGCGTTGAATATTCTAACAGCTAAGATAAAGTGTAAGTAAAAAAATCTTATATTTATATTTATTATAGTAAGTGTGCCTATTTCGTTCTATTTTGTAATTCTATCTATTGGTTAGTGTAAAATGAAAAAGTGTGCGGTGTTGCAAGTAATTTTGGATGTATAGCCAGTAACTATTAAAAACCTGCTGAGGTCTCGTACGAGAAAATGATAATGTTAGTCTCATTGACATCAATCTAATATTAAATTGTAATAGTATATTAAATTTTCGTGAAATATCGCGTAATCGTTTTCGTAAGCGTTTTCACGACTACTAGCTACACACAAGTATACATGCACAAAGCATGCACGTACACATACACATAGGCACACATGTGTAAAAAAAATACATAAGCGCCGCTTTCATTTTTGTAAGTATTCGTAAGACACATGGCACTAATTGCAGGTTACAGCCATGTCAGAGGTAACTCATGCAAAAGTAAAATACTTAGATTCAACAGTGGATGTTATCCCAATAACGAAAATCAAAGAATTTATTGAAAAGAAACCAGTTGACGTAACAGATTTTTCTAAAACTACTTTATATACAGTTTTTTATAGCGATGAAAAAAACCCAGAGATGATACAAATACCTGCTCAATTGTCATCTTTAGCCTGTAAGTATCAATTGCCCACGTAAACGCATGGATAGACATGAATTATTACTTTAAAGAAAAAAATTGTTTGTATATTCATGTAAATATTTGGATTGTTCTTCATTTTTCCTTCAATCTATGCAATTTACATGTATTGTAGTAGTTGTGAATAGTTACTTATATATTTTTATCACAATTGTAAGAAATATAATTGTTTTATAAATATTTGTAATGCTACTATAGGTGGAAACGATGAAGCTGAAGCATTAAAAAATAAACGTGGCAATTTTCCTGTATTGAATAGCAGCACTGTTGATGAATATTTTCAGAGTTCTGATGATGATGACAATGAAGTCATTAAAAGGAATGTTAAGAGAAAGGTAAATAGTAAGCATACTATTAAAAAAAATGTTCTCGTCAGAAAAATAAATTTTGACATGTAAATTTTATTGTAACTGTATTAAAAATTATTTAACAATTTTTAAAATTTTAATTTCTAAACGATCATTAATGAATGGTATAAAATATTTTCTAAGCATATATAGTATTTGATATTATAGTTAGTAATTGACACATGCATACTTAATTGTATTCTTGAATTTAACGTGCAATACAATGTTATAGTTACACTCACTAAAATGTTGTAATAAAATTATCAACTTGCATTTTATTTCTATATAATTTGAACAGTATAGTTATCAAAAAAGTATAATAATTGTTATAGTAACAAGTATTATAATAATTATTTAATTATTTTTAGAAACTTGAAAAAGCTAAAAAACAAGCTAATAAAAAGAAAGAGGAAATGATTTTTAATAAAAAAATATCATCATTAAAAACAGCTTATAATATTGAAGAGCCAAAAAAAAAGGTAGAAGAAGAGAAAACTCATTCTGATGAAATGACTTATAAATCAGAAAATGACAGATTAAAGGAACAAGTATCACAACTTTTGCTTCTTTTACAAAATAAAGAGCAGTGCAATCAATCCTTAGAATTGAGCAGTTCATCGAGTAGTTCAAAAACTGGTTCTTTTATTAATAAAGAGAAAATGCTATTGGGTAAATTTTTTATTTAATATTTAAGGCTATTTTTGAGGTTTTGTGATTTATTGCATTATTTATTGTACGGAGTGTGGAGGCCTTTTTTATTCCAATGTTTTTTGGATATTGTAGTCGACGTCTTCAGAGCAAATCTAAAGCACTTTTTATTCAATTTTATTATTAATTGTTATTCCCAATAACTTTTATTAATTTGAATCTTTTTCCGTTTTTTAACAATTTTTATTTAAATCTATTGATTCCTATACGATTTAATATTGAAAACATAATTCTCATAAACTGGTTTTTAAATACATTTTTAGATGCCGAGTTAAGAAGCAACGAGAACATCAAAAGTAATCTCACAGTATGTTATAATTATTATAAATATCATTATACAATTTTTTACTTCACTGATAGATTCATTTTCATACATTTCAGACTGCTGATTTAAATTTTCAAGAAGAATTAGATTGTAAAGCTTTTAGCGTCGAGGAGGAAGCAGTTCATAATGAATTTATTGCGAATAATGCTTCAACCTCTCGAAAGCACACCGAAACGCCAGTAGTGAAAACATTAATTCGAAGCCAAGATTCTGTATTGAATGAACAAGTCAAAATAAAGAATCCTAGAAGCGAGAGTGGAGTATCCTGTCCAAGTAAACATGATAGGGAAAATCGAAAGAACCCTAATTCTAAGCAAACCAAAACGCCAGCAGCAAAACGATTATTTCAAGTATCCACTAAAGAATCCAAAATGAAGAATTCTACAAGCGATACTGAAGTATCCTTTGAAAATAAACCTGAGAAGGAAAATAAATTTTTGGAAGAGTGGATTGATGAAAGACACGATGGCGATGATGACAATGAAGTAAGTCTGTTTTCTTAGTAATAGTTTTTATTTAACATATCATGTTTTAAAAAAAATTATATTAACTATCACCGTTCTTTAGTTTTTTTAAAAATGTGTTTTTAAACATTTTATTTTGTTTTAAATTAATCTGTCAATGCTTTTTTTCTAAACTAAACAGTAAAGTATTTAAATATCACTATACAATTTTTTACTTCACTGATAGATTCATTTTCATACATTTCAGACTGCTGATTTAAATTTGCAAGAAGAATTAGATTGTAAAGCTTTTAGCGACGAGGAGGAAGCAGTTGATAATGAACTTATTGCGAATAATGCTTCAAACTCTCGAAAGAACACCGAAACGCCAGTAGTGAAAACATTAATTCAAAGCCAAAATTCTGTATTGACTAAACAAGTCAAAATAAAGAATCCTAGAAGCGAGAGTAGAGTATCCTGTCAAAGTAAACATGATAGGGAAAATCAAAGGAAACCCAATTCTAAGCAAACCAAAACGCCACCAGCAAAACGATTATTTCAAGTATCTACTAAAGAATCCAAAATGAAGAATTCTACAAGCGATACTGAAGTATCCTTTGAAAATAAACCTGAGAAGGAAAAGAAATTTTTGGAAGAGTGGATTGATGAAAGATACGATGGCGATGATGACAATGAAGTAAGTCTGTTTTCTTAGTAATAGTTTTTATTTAACATATGTTTTAAAAAAAATTATATTAACTATCACCGTTATTTAGTTTTTTTAAAAATGTGTTTTTAAACATTTTATTTTGTTTTAAATTAATCTGTCAATGCTTTTTTTCTAAACTAAACAGTAAAGTATATTAAAAAAAATAATATTAATGCAGAATAGCAAGAGCTATTTATTTAATCTTTTTTTTTTAGAAATATATAAACAACATTAAAAAAAAATTATTAATAAATTAAAAGGTAAATGCCAATATATTGGCAGCGGTTTTTTTCATATCATTGCAAGCTTATGTTTTTCATTAAATTAGATTTTCCCAACAACTGTGCTTAACTTATCATTAATGTTAAAAGTTATACTTTTATTTTTTTCTCAATTTTGATATGAGTAATTGAGAATGTGTAAAAATCCACTATACTTTCTGCGCAGTATATCTATTATGTAATTTTTACCTTCTATATTTCTTTCAACTCGTATTTCTTTTTAAATCGCAATGCCTATTACGTAATACGCAAGAGCTAATTGCTACAAACTGTAAAGAGGTTAAGATATATTGAATTCCAGCATGCCATAGCAGAAACTTAAAGTGTAGAAAAATGTAATAAAATGTTAAAGCAACTTTATAAATTACAATTGGCACGAATCTGTAAGATATCGTATTTTTATATTGGGTTTCAACGTTTTCTTTCTGCTAGGGTAAAAAACTATCTTATAAAGTAAAAAATACTTCTAACCAGACATTTTTCTTTTACTTGGTATAAATACTTTCCCTCTATTTCATTCAATGTTTTTGTGGTAATTCTGAATAGGAGTGAAATTGCAAAAAAATTGAGCTATGTTGAACTTTACCTAAGAATTCAGTCAATTTTTAAGTATAGTTCACTCAATAAATTAATTGAAATTGCTAAGGGACTCCATAGCATAAAGGAACAATAAAGAACAAATTCTGTTGTTCCTTCTTATTCTCTTGTTGGTATACAATTAAGTAACAATTCAATTTTTAATTCGCAATTTTATCAATTTAGATAATAAAATATACACATTTTTTAAAATAAAAAATAGAATTTTGTTAAAAATTCATCGTCATGATTATTTGCGTATAAATAACCAATTCGAATAAAATTTTGTTTACTTTACATTATAAGATACATAACATACCCATTAAGAATAACAATAATTAAATAAATACATATATTGTCTTATTTTTATAATATTCACTTACCCTGGTGGAAAAGTGAAGCATACTATTATAGATATAAATTAGCTAATTTTATGCGATATGCTAAATTTGTAGCTATAATTATAACTAAAATATAGTTAAAAACGCCACATATTCGGCCTATAATATAGTTATTTGCATTATTAAAAAAATATTAAATTAAACTCGTCGTGTCGCCCATCTCATCATGTCAGCTTGACCGTCAAGCGACGCGCGAATCTAGATCGATAACACTATCGATAACCGCCCAACACATCATGTCGGCTCGGCCGATAGGTGGCTTTTCGAAATTTATAATTCGTATTTACTTTGAATTTAGTTTTAACCATATATTAGCTATTTACTAGCTAGAAAATAACTCGCTACGCTCGGGCGTCAAATCGAACTCGCGCGAGAATCACCTTGCGCCCGGATTGCGTGTACTATTTTTTGAACTAACGGGAGAAAAATTCGAATTTTCATGCATGCTAAGCGGGCCCAAAGGCCGGTTTCTGGCTCTAGGGCGCAAAGTAACTTACTTTACGCCCGCTAGTATTCTTTGCGCCCTAGAGCCAGAAACATGCACTTTGCGCCTGCTTATCATGCATGAAAAGTCGAATTTTGCACCCGCTGGTTCAAAAATATTATTATAGAATTTAGAAATATACATTAGTATAACAATGTCATAAAAAAATGAAAAAATCAATTTTTTCATTTTCATACATTTTGATATCTATCTTCATAAAATTTTAATATTTTTGTATCAATTATTTTATAGGTTCACAATGACATACAATCAAAAAATAATAAAATTGATTTTTTTTAAATTTAAAGGTGGTAGATATCCTTAATAACTTAATTATAAAAGATGTTTTATTTTCCACCAGGGTAGAATCGGGCTTAAATACTTCAAGGTTCCCGAAAATAGTTCAAGTTTTATAAGTTTTGCATATATAAATAAGTAGTGAAATAAACATTTTTATTCGATTAATCATGATATAAAAAAAAAGCTGAAAAATATAAATAATTTTTTTCTCAAAAAATAATTAAGGTAGTTCTTAGGTAAATCGATTTAATTAAGATTTAAATGAAACTTAAAGCAAAATTAGTTTATTTAATGATGAATTAGCCTGCAAAATCTGAGACTGATTGACCGTCTAAGTTCTTGAGATATAATGATGCAAAGTTACGATTTTAACATGGGTTCATATGGAGGAAATGAAAACAACTGCTTTGCGTGCACATAAAACAAAAGCTACATTTAAGAACTTAACCAAAATTGGCACAACAATAGCTTAATACAATGTTTTGAATTCACTCTATCAATCCGTGTCAGATCAACCGCGTAGTTTTTCTGTTATAGCTCCTCAAAGAAATAATTATAAGTAAGTAACGTAAGCCGCATGACGATATATACAGTTATAGTTTACATTGATAATTTAGTCAATTGAGTGATTTGAAATTCTAAAAAATTATTAAAAAAAGTATTTACATTCGTTTAAGGCGACTCAATCGAGGTTAAAAATCATAATAACTTAAACTGTTGAAATTTATTTACAATTATTTTTTGTAAGTAAACTTCCACTTGACTCGCATAGTCGGTTAAGAACTACCTTAAAACAATCTAAAAATTTAATGAAGTATCAAAATTTTATAAATTTTATGCAGTTCGAATAACTGTTAGGAGAGCGTCAACTCTCTTGGTCACCGACTTTGATAAAACTTTAAAAATTGTTTTATAATACCGATTAATGAAACAAACCACTTTTAGTTTCATCTCACAGGCCTCTGTTTAAAATACACAATAACCCATAAATTTTTTTAAATCATTTCGAGGAGCAGAATGTACCCGTTCCGGCCGTCAGATAACGTAAAATGACGAATTTCAGCCATTATGCAGCTTCACAATTTCTTTTAACAAATATAATGAATATCCACCTGGATTTTATTGCGTTATCTTATTATTTACGTTATCACGTATGTCCATTAATTTTTCAACATCTATGTTTAATTACATGTAGCGGAATGACCCCGTTCCGCCCATTATAGAGCGTACTTATCAAAAAATCCTGTAGGAAACCCTGCAGGAAATCATGCAGGAAATCCTGCAGGTTTATGTCGTTTTCCTACTGCAGGCTTCCTGCAGGACCATCCTGCACGGAATTTCGCAATTTTCCCTGCAGAAAATCTTGCAGGTATTCCTGCAGGATGGCTCTGTAGGATTTTTTAAAAGTTATAAATTTTTACTTATAATAATTAATAGGAAGAATGTTATTTTTATTAAAAAATAACATCAATATGTTAATCCCAAGAAGCTTGAAAAAAGGGTTTTTAATCAATTTTATTATTATGTATGATTTATGATTTATAATTTTTAATTGTTAATGTAAAAAAATTCCTGCAGGATTGTCCTACAGAAATAACTACAGGATTTCCTGCAGGAAAAATCGCGAAATTCCGTGCAGGATGGTACTGCAGGAAGCCTGCAGGAAACCCACATAAACCTGCAGGATTTCCTGTATGATTTCCTGCAGGGTTTCCTACAGGATTTTTTGATAAGGGAAAATCACGAATATTAGCTATTTCGCCGCTTAACAAATTTTTTCTAGCAAAGACAATTAATATTCACCTGGATTTTGTGCCATATTCTAATTATCTATGTCAGAACGTATACCCATGAATTTTTTAAAATTATTTTGTGGAGTGGAACGTACTCGTTCCAGCAGGTAAAGAATGTAAAATGACGAATTTCAGCAATTATGCATCTTCACAATTTTTTTTTTACAAAGAAAATTGATATCCACCTGGATTTTATTGCCTTATCTTATTCTCTATGCTATCAAGTATACCAATGAATTTTTTAAAATCATTTTTTTAATTTCGTGGAGCGGTGTGTGCCCGTTTCGGCAGTCATATATTGTATAATGACGAATGTCAGCCATTTCGCAACTTTACAATTTTTTTTTAACAAAGGCAATTGATATCTACCTGGATTTTATTGCCTTATCTTATTCTCTACGCTATCACGTATACCCATGAATGTTTTAAAATCATTTTTTTAATTGCGTGGAGCGGAACGTGCTCGTTCCGGCAGGTAAAGAATGTATAATGAAGAATCTGAGCCATTTTTCAGCTTTGCTTTTTTTTTAACAAAGGCAATTAATATGTTATTGCCTTATCTTATTCTCTACGCTATCACGTATACCCATGAATTTTTATAATCATTTTTTTAATTCCGAGGAGCGGTTTGTGCCCGTTCCGGCCGTCATATATTGTAAATGACGAATCTCAGCCATTTTTCAGCTTTGCAATTTTTTTTAACATAGGCAATTAATATCCACC
>JAWWEN010052616.1:0-10329 GCA_035582955.1 Sycophila texana | reverse complement strand
TTTTTTTTTGGATCAACTAAATATTTCATTAAAACTAAATGAATTTATTTGTTTCTAAATAAATTAAGTAGTTTCAACAAAATAATTGCTTGATTCAAAGAAATATTTAACAAGTACTATTGAAGTAAATATTTACTTAATATCACCAAATTTTTCTCTCAGTGTATAATAATCACTTTACACGAGTAGATTGACTTAATTTCACTCTGATATAGAGTATGATTTTGTAGGTCGTGATCTATCCTTTTACTCTACATTTCAAGGAGTAAATTTCAATCTAAACTTCGAGAGGAAATTTCACTCTAATAGAGTCAGATTTAACTCCATTTCAGTCTAGCCGATTTAGCATGCCAGATTCTGGTAAATAATTTAGAAATGATAGAGAATTAAATAATAATGTTTAGTTTGAATTACGTGTACCTCGCTGTGTATCTTATTATAAGCAGGGACTAGTCGTGTCGTATTACCTAGTCGATGAGATCAGATTACAAATTAGTGGATTTTCTGCTGTTCAAACTATAGGAGAGATCCCGGTGAGATGAATATCGGGGGAATTAATAAAATAATAATCGACCAAATAAAAAAATAGACATAATAATTCTATCGAAATTCAGGCTTAAAAATAAACAAAATTATGCAAGCTGCACTTAAAAAAGTAAATCGAAAGTACGCTTTGTTACTCAAAAAAGAAAATTAATGAATTAATGCTTTTAAAAAAAGTATTAATCAGTCGATAAACACTAATTAATCCATTGATTAATTCTTTTTTGAGTAACGAAGCATACTTCTCAATTCAGAATATGCTACAAACAGAAAAATAAAAAAATAAACCTATTTTCGACATTTACTTACTTTAGTACTACTTAGCTACTTTGCTAATTAAGAGAACATGTTTAGTATTATTATTAGTGTGAAATAAAATAAATTACAATGATGATTTTTTAATCTACAAGAATTTTCTACGTGCTGGCGAACTATGTAACAGTAAATAAATATAAGAGGGATCTTAGAGGCTACACTAATGAAAAATTTCAGGACATTTCCGATAATTAGAAATTTCCTACGCTTACTTATCCTACGTGTTTAAAATTCTGCATTGTGCACATTTTAATTTACATTTTATTTTATTTTATTTATTTATTTTTTTTTTTTGCATTTTTCATACTATACGAGTATGTATAATAGTGGCCAGACGCTATATACGTATATGCACGTGCAGTGAGGCACGCACGCGCTCGATGATCGATGGCGTCGAGTGTTTTCCGAGATCCTCTCGAGGAGGCGTCAGCGCCTTGTGAAAAGGTAAGGGGAGAGCGCCGAGAGGCTCGCGCGGTTACTCACTCGACGGCGCGGAGGACGCGCGCGGCGATATTATCTTCGTTTAATAAAGCACGCTCGGGCGAGTGAACCCCGGCGATTATCGTTCGGGCGCCTCTCTAAAAAGTAAATATCGCCCGGCGCGAGGCTCCCGTGCTGCGCGCAGCGAGGTATAAAGTGGCCCGTATCTATTTTCCGAATCGTTAATTTTTATTTTATTGCCCGAGCGAAAATAAAAGGCGCAGTGCCGAGCGAGCGAGTGGAGCACGTCCGAGCTGGAGGGGGGAGCTTCGGAGCCTTATCCGCCGGTCCCATCTCGACGGAGCTTCGTCGGCGACAAAGCCCGCGGCGGTAAATTATCGTCGCACGCCTTGCATTCGTCATGCGACGCGAGGGACGCGAAATTTATCTACGAAAAAATTTAAAAGCGATGGCTCTACGTCGGTCCAGTACTACGAGGAAATATATCCGGTACTCGCGCAGTATTGGTACACTGAGAAAAAAGTCAAAAGTAAATTTAACTATACACTCTAGTAAACCGGAATATAGTTAATTTTACCAGAATTATGGTACCTATTACTATTTTTTTAGTAACAGTTTCTAGAGTGAATACACGGAGAAAAATTTTCCATTAAAAATTACTATAGTTTTCCCTAAAGCGAGGACAAACTGGAACTTTAAAGAAAAATTGCTATAATGAATAGCAAATTTTACTGTAAATACAGTAAAATTTAATATAACTATAGTAATATTTAGTACAACTATAGTAAAATTTGCTGGTTATTATACTAATTTTTTTGATACTTCCAGTTTGTCCGCGCTTTAGGTGAAACCATAGTAATTTTTAATGGAAAAATCTTCTCCGTGTAATTTTTATAAATTTCGTTGTCAATATATACTTTGTTTATTATTAAAATTCGTTATGAAACGAACTTTTTTCTGCTACTAACCACCGACGCAGCTCCACCATTTTTCATAAATCATTGTGCAATTTTTGTTTAAAAGTAACACATGACGCACTAGGTTCAATGAATCATCTTTTTCCGCTAATGAGAGCGCACGAAATAAGTGAAAATTACGACTCACCTGAGAAATAACGTCGATCTCGTATCTCTTTTTCTCCTTTACGTGTTTCGTGAATAAGTTATTATGCTGCTTTTTATCAGTGCAAATTTGTACCTCGTCATTTTTCACGTCGCGCTCCCCCAAATCGTTCCGAGTACTGCTCAATTTGGCAGTGCACTTTAGGCTTGATTGCACTTTATGATCTCTACATATTTCCGTAGTTTCCACAAATCGTCTAAGTGCCAATAATGACAGCGGCCAGACGCGTTCGCTAAAACCATTTATTAAAAGATCCTGAATGATTTTGCTCGAAGCCCCGGGGCAATTATTTTAAATTTCACGTTACGAAACACTTTTGACCTGAATTTTATTAAAATCTTCGACGAATGCTCAACTGCAAATGCGTTGTAATTTGTTCAAATATTTTATTTTTTTAGAACTGGCAAATAATGAACATTGGCGATATAGTAATTTTTGGAAGTTATTTTTAAACAATTTATATAAGTGATTTTTATAGGTACATTTGTCATAATAAGAGTGTCTTTAGAAAATGTTTGTGTATGGGATGTGTGTGTATGTGTACGTAAGTGAGAGTTCGAATATCTCAATTTTTACTATTATAACTAACGGATTTTAAATTATAAATACTCATTTTCTTTATTTTTTTGTATCAGCTAAGGACAGAAATTCATTTTTTTGTTTGGTAGATAGGATTTTTTTTTAAATTGATTATGCGATTTTTTTTTTAAATAGAATCGCTAAAAAATATTATTTTCTTATCCAATTACAAAAATTATTTAACTTTCTGATTAGCGTGCAGCGCGCGTGGATCGATTATTAGAAAATTTCGACCTCAGTACTCAAATTTCGACGGTTTTTGATCCTTCGCGCGAGCCCCTTTAGCAGCTAGAATTCATAAAAATTTATATAGCATGTATATGAAGTCATTCAATATCAAGTTTTAATTAGAGGTAAGATTTTTATGTACCAATTTAATTGTCTTGATAAAACATTTAATAAATATTTAATATTTCATTCCATACGATATCGTATTATGCACATTTTTTTAAAATTATACTAAATCATTTTACCCGACAATCTGCCATTACAACTCCCTCCCAAAGTCCCACCCATTTCATGTTATAAAAATCTTTTCTCATTAGGTCCTTATTTTATCATGTTATAAACTCCCCTCTTAAACTGAAAATGTGTCGATGTTTGTATATTAATCATCGACATAATTTCTTTATCTACCCTATTTAAGATAAATATTTTTAAGTATTACTTTATTTACGAAATTACATCCAGAGTTTATTTTTTGTTATGTTACCCATATTTATAAATTTAAATTTTTATTTGCGTAAGCATTTTAAATAAATCGGGCTCTACTATTAAGAAATACGTGAAATAAACAAAACTTTGAAAAGTTTGTTAAGCTAAGGTTGATTCTGTTCACTTCTTTTTATTATAAAGAATAGATATTACTGATTACGAATCTCCAGAATTTAATAATTAAATTCAAAACAAATAAATATGGTCTTTCTGGTCTATTTTGGTGATTGTCCTATTTTAAATTTGTTTTCAATGATTTTTTATTTTTTAAACTTACTTTTTTTTTACTTTTGTAAGTAACGAAGTAAGCAGTTATCGCCTTACCTTCTCTTTTCATTAAGAATCCATCTTCCAAGTTCCTCCGGCGTTACTTCGTCCAAGAAAGTTTGCCAGCTGTTCGGAAGCTTTTGCCACAATTTATCTTGAAAAAAATCCTGTAAAAAAAATTGCGCTCTTCTTAATTTCGAAGCACGTCGACAGGTGGCACCACTCGTCTTGATATCGTCGTGAAGACGTCAGAATGTCAGATCATGAGCGGAGGGTATACAGTCGGTGGTGGAGGAATTTAATTTGCGGTTACGATTTAGTGAATATTGGTAGTAGGTATGCGTACGTACCACAACGTAAGAGTCCAACATCCAACCGTGAATTTCGAGTGCTTTAAATATTTTGTGGATCGTAGATCGGATTTTGCGGCAAGTGGGGCACGCGCAGGCGACGCACGTGCTCTTGTGCGCGGCCATTTTTAAACGTACTACTTTTACCTGTTCTCTTTCTAAACCCGCGAAATTTCAAAAGCTCTGGCGAGTTTTATTAATCAGTTTATTATGGCTTGGACTGAGATTTTGCAAATAAAGTGAAAATATTGATTAATATATTCATATAAATCGGATAGATAATACCAAGGACTGCCCTTAATTAATTAATAAAAATACATTAATAATATTATATAATAAATATGAACATAAAAAATTCATCTTTTTCACGCTTTCTACAGAAAATCTGCACAAAATTTTTCTGCAGATATTATCTAGAAAATTTGCAGAAGTTGTACAAAAAATGTTTGAGTATAGATTTTCTGTAGAATTTATGCAAAGAAGTCTGCATAAATTTTTCATAAAATATACACATTATTGGTCAGCATAATTTTTTCATATAAAACTTTTTTAATTGAGATAAGAATAATTCGCGTATAGAAAGGGTATACAATATTCTTAGCAAAAGCATGTTTGTTTTAAAAGATCATATTGATTGGGTAAACTCTTCAAAGATATATTCTTAATTCGTTCCCGAAATATTTAAAAAATTTTAAAAAATTAACGGTTTAAATTAAATATTTGCAAAACATAAAAAGTGGAGTTGTGGCATTTTACCGCGGGAAGGCATACAGATATATTATAATAGAGACATTTTTCGTATCCTGTACCCGAAAGCTAAGTTTGGTTTTCTAATTTGAATGAAAATATATTGATGTTGATTTAGTTTTGTTATGAAAGTCAAATTAATGAAATAAATAAAGTCTATGTCGAATATATTTAAATAGTAAAATATTCAGCAATTTATAAAACTACTTATATTAGAAAGGTACTAAATTATAGCAAGAGAAAATTCTTGTACATTTTTCAAATTAAATGACCTAAGATGAAGATGTGACTCGATGTGATGAAAGAATTATTTTACTTTCGCAATTTAAATTATTTTTTTTTTCTGTAAGCTACTTACTTACGTCACAGTTATGACGACTTGTTTTTTTCGTATATTAGGAGATTATACTTTTTTGATAAAATAAAAATGACTGTTGGGTCAGTTACGTTTTCTGTAGAAAATTATATAGGATTATAAAATTATAAAACAATATTTTATGCATATTTTGTATAAAAAAATTCAGACAACTCAATTTTTGAGACAAATGATTTTTAAATTATATTTTTTAGTCAACATTAAATGATGTTAAAAGAAATAATACACACATTCCATGACTTCTCTAACTAGTCTATTAAAGTTGCTCTTATAACTGATTTATCTCTATAGTTATATAAGAAAACTTCTTTTTTTATACGGAAAAATTGTAGTAATTAACGGTTATATATGATGGCCGCAGATGATTAATCTAACCATTTGATTAATTATAGATATATTTCAACATCTATTAACATTGTTTGTTTAAATAATTGATGTGAATTTGACATTTTATGATAATCTTATTTTATACTTGTATGAATTAACGGCTTTGTTTTTTAATAAATTTATTACTTGTCATATACAAAATTTTATTTCAATGTTCACAGAATTGTAGTTTAAAAAACTGCGAAAACTACTAAACTATTCTTTTAGCCTATTTAACGTTACACTTAAAAAAACTAACTTAAAATTAAAATAAATCATTTAAATTTCAAACTAGAGAACACTGAAGTCCAACGAGAATCTATTCCGTTATTATATTAAAAAAAAAACTAAATAAACATGTTCGTTATTTCTTAAATAAATAATTTTCGAATAAACAACAGATATAAAAGAATCAATAAATTCGAGTAAGCAAAGAACACAGATAATTAATTCTCTTCGCGCTTCTGACTGAATAATCCGCTATAAATCCAATAAACTATCCCGCTTAGCCGCAAATATAACAGTACTCGTACTAAACCACGCGCCCAGTCCCACAAATTAAGCAGCCGGAGCAAATCGTATATTATATACCCGACTATACGCACCATCGGGCCTCTTATAAATAAATCAGCTCCGGTCTCTTACGCATTCAAGTGCGCTGACAGGAATTTCCCCTGTACCCCAATTAGCTCTACATCTCCATGAGCAGCGGAGCGGCATTATACATATATATATGCCCAATCGGGCCCGGGCGATTGTCGCGCAACTCTTCCGCCTTCGGCGCCGCGAGCGGAATCTAATTATGTCCCGCGCGAGGCGGCGAGATTTTTTTTCCTCACCGCGCGGAAGCGAATATGTAGTCGTATAAGACTTGTATGGTACGTACAAGACGTCCAAGCCGGTAATTACCGATCGTGGAGGGGCAGGAGGGGGGGGTCTGCGGGCGATCGCAGGTGAAACTGTCTCCTGCATCCCGCGAGCTTCTATGTATGCTTGGCTTTTAGAAATCTACGCCTTGGCGATTTGCGCACGCTTGTGTGTGCTTTCTAAGCGCTAAATTCGCCCCTCGCTAATTGGCTCGCGCCTCGCGGCGCTAATTTGCCCGAAGAGCGCGATAAGTAGATACGGACCGGGCACGGTCAGACGCGAGGATATTTCTCTTTTTTTTTTTTCGATTTTTTTGTTTATTTCGATGTTCTCATTTTTGGAATGGTATGGATTTGTTTGTTTGTTTTGGAGTTTTTCGCGTGGGTGTGTAGGGATATTGTTGTTTCTTGACGATAATTTTGTACAGTTTTTGTTCAATTAAGTTTTAAGTAGATAATGATGAGAGTAGATAGTCTGTGAACAGGTGTTTTAGTGTAGTATTATACTATTAACACACTGAAAAGAAATTAGTAATTTTAAGGAAATATTTTTTAAAATCCGCTTAATGATCAAATAAATAATAGTATTTATTTAACAACATTATAAACGGGTCAAAGGCTCCAGAAAAATATACGACATCAAATAATATTAATAAGAGTTTTTAAAATATCTATAATATTAAAAAGAGTATACTATTTGAACAATTAAATTCAGTATAACTAAACCACTTAAATAAATCTCGACTACATATTTTATGGAAAACTATAAAATTATTTTAGCTGATTTAATGAAAATTTCTTTGCATCTTTTGACAGAAATATGTTGTTAAAATTGCTTTTTTCTTCGTAGTGTACAGCTGGTGTTTTTTTTATCGTTCGAAATAATGCGAACTCTTGAATAAATTTTTATTACTCGAACTAATTATATTTAGTGTATTAACATACGCGTAAGTATTACGAACGTTTAAATCTATAAAATTAACAATTTTAATTGAATTTTGGTATTGAAAGAAATATATATTAATTTTAAGCCAATTTCGTTACGAAATCGCTATTTAATTTATACAATTTCGTAGATTTAAGAAAAAAGAGAAACTTTTTAAAATAATATTATAATGACTGGTTTTTAATAATCTCATGAGAGAGTTAGCGTTAAAATATTCCATTAAGATTCTTGGCATCCCTTCGACGCAGCTGCACGCAGTGAATAGATTTAGATTTCTCTAGATTTTTCGCTCAGTGCTCTATACAATGCTCTTTTAAATACATTTTTTTTAAGTATTTATTTGTTTACTTTATTCCACAAACGGGAGTTTCTCCTTAGGTTTGAAATATATTAAAAAATTCAGCACAAATATTTTTTTATATTTTAAAAAAGACAAAATTTTCTATGTAAAAATAATTACTCTATATATTCAATCATGTATGAGTAGCTTATTTTTATCTTTTATTTTTAAGAAAATATTACACTGCAAATAGTGGTACTGCAATAAGTATAAGATTATTGACTAAACTGTAATATCTTTAGTGTTTATGAGTAAAATTTTTGTAACTTTTTAAAATTGTTTTTATATTTACAAACTTGTATAGGTCATAGATAAAAATTTGTTGAGAAAATTAGATAAAATATAAAATTTCGTAGCTTTTTTTTTTAAATAAGTTGACGTCTACTTTAAGTCTTTCTTTTTTTTATGGAATATGTATGTATAGAAAAAATGAGAAACACAATTAATCACTATACGCACGTGTATTAATTTTTATTTCTTCCTTAGAGAGAGAAACGAGCGATTCCCTTCCGGTTCATCATCCTCGCGAGAAATGATCATTTTCCTCGTCCGTTTACGCGCATAAAGAAGAGAGCCTACTTCATCAACGTGTTTAAAAAGAAGCACCAAAACATTCAAATCCATTTCATCGCTTTTTCATTGCATGACATTATTTAAAAAAGAAAAGTATAGTCGCTCGAGCCTCCACAAACGCGCAAATTACCTTATTTGTCTTTTGGCCGTGCGGGAGTTTGTTTTGTAGGTCGGTGAAGGTAAAATTATTAACATCTGCTTAGCTGTGTGGGTATATACGCATGGCGTGCGGAAAATTAGCCATTCGTAATCCGCGCGTTTATATAAAATAGCCGCAGTTTTCAAGACGAGGGACGGTGAAATCATTATCGTTCGCGCGCTTTTCATTAGTCTCCCGCGCGCGAATGTCCGCCGGCCGTACGCACACACACACACACACTTTTCTGTGACGATAAATGCCTTACGGCCGGGAATACCTTGAACTTTCCCCTTTTCCTTGATACACAATAGCTCGAAAGTGACCTTCATCGGCGCGAAGGACTTTTGCGCATCTTCGCCGCGCCTCATTATCGTCGCAGATTTTCGTCGTTAATTGAGCCCAGCTACGTATTTAATGTATATACATTTAGATATACAGATGTACGTCTCGAATACATATACGTGTGATGTAAAATTTCTTTAAAACTTTCATAAATTATATTATTCGTAGAAACAATTAGATATTTTGTCGAATAAATACGATAAGAAATCAATTTGAAATTTGTAATTTTAACACAGCTCTTATGGGAACTTACACTCTCTTTGAGTGGTAATTATTAGATTTTATGGCTGTAAAAATGAGATGCAGATATAAAAGTTACAAGCGTGAAAACAACGAATCACGCCGATTTTAATGACTAATCAAAAAATAGATATACCGAGGATCAGGAATAGATATGTATTATTAGTAAACATTAACGCATTTGTTAATGTAGGATTAGTGGAATAGTATTATTATGTTCCTTAACATATGTGAATTAGAAATTAAGTGAGATTTTGTTCAGTGAAGTTATGCTTGTATAATCTTCAGCATCTCTGAAATGTCTATTTTAGTAATACGTCTGTATTTACGTCTTGAATACGTCAAAATCTCAACTGACCAGACAGTCGTGTAAGTCTCCTTAAAAAACGATAAATTAAAAAGTGAAGCCAACAACTCTCAATTTGATATTAATCCTGGCGTGACTATACATGGTTTATTCAACGTGACAAAATTGCGATCGATTCACTCATGATAGTCTAATAATCAGAAATATATAAGAAAAAGCGAATAATTTACTTTTTAATAATTAATTACTCGGTATCTCTTTTATTTATAATTCTGTACTGATTAATGCAATTATTTTCATCTAAAATACTTATAAGTAAACAAAAGTAAAGTATATGTACTCATTTTTCAACAATTTCTAAAGAATATAGAAGAAAAATGTTTATAATAATTTTTTATATTAATTTTTACACCAAAATAGACTTCCACTATGAGAATACTGAAGGAAAAGATGAACCTTAAATCAGATTAAAAAAATGTTGTTGGATAATCTATAGCTGGATTTCCCACATGGAAAATCCAATTGAGAAGGAATGCATTTCAGTTCGTTATTCATAGGTTTCCTACGTTTAATGGATATCCGCGTGTAAACTTTAAAAAATTCAAAATAATTTAAAATTTTGTATATGCACGTACAGATATAGTACTTTTTACAATACACACTTTTTTTCAGTCTTTGGGTACACTGAGAGAAAAATTTGGTAATTTTAAATAAATATTTCGTTGAATAGTACTTGTTAAATATTTCTTTAAATTA
>JAWWEN010052615.1:0-10332 GCA_035582955.1 Sycophila texana | reverse complement strand
TATACACACATTAGAGCGCGAAACCCGGGCGCGCTCCTCTGCACAGAGGAAGCGCACGGCGCATTCCCATATCGGAGCGGCGCATGCACGGCAAAACCGAAGACACCGCGATGATGGCAACGCACCCGAGAGAGAGAGAGAGAGAGAGAGTTGGACGCGCAGTAAAGAAAACCGCAGGCCACGCCGCGGCTATCTCGTTACGCCGGGGGATAATAACACACGGAGGCCCGCGCTTTTCGCTCTCTCCTCTCTCTCTTGGGTCGTCGTACCCGCGCGGCGAGGTGTCCGCGTCGGTGCGTGCGATCCGATCGGACGGGCGCCTCTCGTGCTCCGGAGTCTCGGCCCGGGCGCGCGTGTGCAATCGATCCGACGGCCCTACCTGTTTCTCTCCCGTGGAGCGCGCGCTGCTTTAATACGACGTATCGGATGACTCGATGTCGCGATGATGATGCCCAGAAGGCGGTCCTTGCATCTACCTCTGTATGTGTGTGTGTGTGTGTGTGTGTGTGTGTTTGAATCTATGCCGGTGTATGTACATAAGTGTGTAAACCTGCGTATAAGTGTATGAATGCCCGTGTGTATGTGTATATGTTTGTGTGTGTGTGTGTGTGTGTCTCGCCTCGGGGTGGTAAGAAACAGGAGTCATTAATTTTCCGCTCTCCGTCGTGGGCTCGCCTAAACCCCTGCCATCTGCTCTTTTTGCCGCGAACGATGATAAATATCGAGGAGCGAGTGCGAGGAGCGCGAGACGAGCCTCCGCGCGTGTTTTTCTTTCATTATACCGGTGGAGTGTAATCGGGGCATGAAAGTTTAATGGCTGGAGGGGGTGGGGGGAATACAAATTGGATTATTGAATTGCAGTTTGTTCGGGGACGATTCTTAGGTAGAGTACGCCGGGCTCTCATTTGCATGGAGTAATTAACGCGGCGATATGAGCCGAGTGTACCGGAGAATTAGCTACAGCCTTTGATAATGTTATCCAATATTAGTTCTAAAAATAATACGAAGTCGTTCAATAAATAAGCAATGAATTATAGATTAAAGGAATTCGTCGAATAATACATGACCTACGCCAGTAGACATTCTCATTTCGTAATTTCTATCTATCTCTAATTATTTCTTTCAATTTTTTTATTTGTGTATGTGAATGTTAATTTCTATGCGAGAGTTTCGAATAAAGTATAAATAGAATCTCGCATTCTTTTTACTCGATTAATTGTTTAAGAGATAATACGAACGAAATATGAGTATATCCGATAATTAAAACAATCGTACGAACAAAATTTTCTGATAATTAAAAATTTTTTTAGCGTTATGCACGGCTGAAAGGAGTAACGCGAGAAAAAAGGCAACATTTTTAGCGGCACCTCTCAGCCGCTATTTAATTCGCACTCCGCTCATATCGTCAATTAAAACTTTGCCTTGGACCTCGCGCGCTTTATCGGCCGGTGTTTTTGATTGTTTGACTTCGTTAACGAAGACTCGCGCCACTCAAAATAATGAAAAAAAAAATAGCAGCCAGGTTCGTATTATGCGGCAAAAAACGCACTCACAGATGCGTGCTATATATAGTACTCGCGCGAATAATAATTGTGATGATCAACGCGAGGAAAACAGATGTAGGACCGGCTGTCTGGCTTTTTTTAATTGTGTATTCGAAGTTGCGTCACGCGGCATTACCGTGACGGCCGTCACCTGCGGTGTCGGGCATTTAAAAAAAAAAAAGACAACAAAAAAAAAAATCGAGCCAAGTCTGTCGGGGGAGCGGCGCTGAATTTTTTGGTCTCATTAACAGCGATTGTCGCACGTGATTGCGGATAATTGAGTCGGTCGCGCGTAACATTTTCATTGGTGCCTATCAAACCTCTGTTTTTCATTCGACGGTATACATACGCCGATTTTGCGTTGCATAACCGTCCGCTTCTTTTTTTTTACTTTCTTTGTTTTTGAAGGCTTAACTCATTTGTCATTTTTTTTCGGAGAACGCTACGGCGAATCGAATATACATTTTTATCGACGACGACGAAGAAAAAAAAAGAGAAAAATGCATATAAAGCTCTAATAAAGCTGCGGTGATTTATTGATTCGGCGAATCACACTTAAGGTGTCCACTGAGAAGCTACAAAAAAATATTTAGAAATCCTTATCTCGTCCGAGGTAACATTCGTACCGGCGGCAATGCGTTTTTTTGCACCCCTACTTGGTATGAACTTCCTGGAACTGACGCACTTCATTTTAGGAGGTTGCGCGCACAAAAGTGTCTTCATGTACATGAATATATATATATACGTGTATATTATATACGTAAATGTATATAATACTGCGAAAATTTTATCAATGCAGTTAGAAGTTACACTTTAGCCGTCGTCGGATAGTGGCAGAGAGGAAGGGGTGGGTAAAAAAAAAATATCATAAGCACACGACTATGCGGCATTGTGCGCGGAGCGGCGTTCGCGAGCGCGTCTCGCCTGTTTTTCCCGTCTCTCGGCATTGCTTTTTAAAAACTTTAACGTCGACGTGGTCACTGCCCGGAGATAATGCAACAATAGAAACTGCGCGCAGCTACGGGAACGACTGCGTCGCCGACGACGCTCACCGAGCATGTCGAGAGCGCACGAGTACGGTGAAATCACGGCTGCTTGGTTTCCTCTCTTCCTCCTCCCCGTGTCTCTCTCTCTCTTTCTCTTTTCCGCGCGGCATTTCGCAGTCGAGTCTCGTTGTAAAGGGGATGTGTTAATTCCGGCACTTTTTGGCCGGCGACTCCTTTTCTTTCTCTTTTTTTTTTTTGTAAATTAAGCCCTTTACGTTGGTGCGCGGCGTTTGTGCCGGGATTATTAAAGAGCGAAATTCATACGTCGCTGATTCAGGGGCTGATTAATATATAGTGCACTTAAAAATGTATTTTCCTCGTTTTATATTCACGGCTTTCAAAGAATTTGTAAATGGAGCTAGTTTTCTCTAATTAGCGAGCGATTCTTCCGCTTGCGATGTAATTTGTTTTATTTTATTATTATCATTTATAGTTTGTAGCTGAATTTATATTTTGCAATGAGGGCGGCTAGTAATCACTTCATAATAAAGAAATCGTTAAAAATTCTTAGTACCTATTCTATTAATAAAATTCTGAGTTTATATAGCTCTATTTTGCGGCACCTCGTGGTATTAGTTCTTAAGTTTTTTTGTCAAATTATTATAATTTTCTATTTTTAAAACTATACGTTCATAAAATAAATAAAATAGTATAATCTCCAATTTATATTTATATATTTCCAATCTGAGTAGGAGCCACTTAAATTAATAACGCAGCTGCAGCTCGGTGTATGAAAATTTTCGTCGAAATAGATGCATTTAAGAATAATTGCATTTTAACACAAAGAAAAATTGAACTAATTAAAGCGAGCCGCGGAAAACTCTTAAAAAGGAAATTTCGTATTAAAAAAGAATGCTCCGGCCGCGGACAGCGAAATAATTTGCGCGGCGCGCGGACGTCGAAATGAACTTTTATTCATTGAACAGTAAAATATACCAGTAAAAATAGAGCGTACCTGCTGTCTTCGTTCTTTCCTTCTTTTTTTACTATTTTTTAAAAAAGATGAAGATAAAAAAAAAAAAAACTGTTACGCTATCAAAAATAAAAAAAGGCTACCATAAATTTCTCGGCTTGAAATTCCTCGGAATTATTCAAGTCTATCAAAATAATCCGCGCTCGGCGCATTAGCAGCGCGTCTCTCTCGGCGTGGGCGCTTTTATTTGTAAAGACCCGTCTCACCCGCGCGCGATATAAATTCATCCGCGCGGCGAGAGAGAGGAGAGCTCGGAGAAAAGAGAGGCGAGGGAATCGCCAAGGCCGTTATTAAAACGAATGTATTCATGCTGCGTCGGGCGTCAATGAGACAACACTGCGCGCCCGGCAGCTGCGACTCGAGCGATGGTCGAGTCGCCTTCTTATACGCGCTGTCAGGCGAGCTGCCGATCGATTCGATCGTTGCACGCTCGCGAGAAAGCAAGAGAGAAAGAGGGAGATGCCATTGATGGATAATAATCCTTTATTTGTTGTTGAGACAAAAATTTACAAAGTTATTAAATACGATGTACGTACGTCTTATTTCTTGAAGGATTAAAGTGATAAGGTATAAATCTAGTATCTAGTTTTATATATGTTGTAGATAATCTTTTATATATGTTGTAGATATGTTGTAGATACAACATATATAAAACTAGATAAATAATTTTTGTTCAATTTTGAAAATTATTTAAGAAAGATATTTATTTGACGGTTACGCTATACCCTGGTTACTCTACTCTTTTTTTTTTGCAACTTGCGGTTGGAATGTTCCCGTATTTTTCGGATTAGGGGGTTGAGAAATTTGACAGACGCGAAGCCTTTGGATCATGAAGATTAGTATGAGAATTTTTATGATAACAATTTGATTTTTTAAGGTGCGGGAATCCCGTGTATCTAATGGACAGGTCATTTCGTTTGATCTTGTCGCGCGTATTTTATCAAATATTAGATAAGCTTGATAAAAAATGTGATATGATAAGTGTAATTCAGTTCTGATAATCTTTTTAAGATTGAAGCTTACGAAGAATACCAGACTTTTAGATTATAGTATGTTTTTAGTATCTATAAGTATAAATAAGAATGAAAGTGCAAAAAAACAATGATAACTATGATGTAAACAAAAATGAAAGCAATAAAGATGACGAAAGCAAAAATCAAGAAAGAGAACGTCGATATATTGATGAAAATAAAGAAGAACGGAAAAGTACATAAAAATAGATAATTTGCACTCAATGCTTATTTTAAGTACCCACTTAAATAATTTACTAAAAAAGTAAAAAAAAGAACATAGAACAAAACTGCATTAAAAAAGACAATAGTGAACATCAACTGACGACGAACTTTATGATGATGACAGCACCCATAAAGATCTCTAACATGAATAAGATTCTTTTTTCGATTGACTCATCAGTGCGGTAAACAATAATAATTAAGTGCATAAAAATAACAACACACATTACGCAGAAAGAAAGAAAATTTATTAAAAAAAAAAAAAATCACGTAAGTTTTCCTGAAACGTGCTCCAACGTTCGGCAATTAAGTTCGGTCGATCGCATGAAATATTCCCGACTATTTTTATCCCTCCGCCCCCTCTCAATTCCACCTGCTCATGTAAAAGAGTGAAAATCCCATTTCCGTGCGGAAAGAGACGGCAAGCGGCGTGTATAATCCGACTTTCAAGGGACGGATTTGATTCTGCTCCGCGCGTCCAACAGGATGCGAGACAAGGCAACTTCTTTTTTTTTTTGGTGTCCGTCTCTTCCGCCCGCGCACGTATGTGGGAAATTACCATTCTATTCGAAATTCGGCCGCGAAAAAAGGAGCGACGGTACGGGGGGAGTACGAGGGACGAGGCCAGGCGCAGAAAAACCGAGGCTGGTCGCACCAGCTGCGCGCGCGGGTGTCGGTCACTTCTCATACAAAATGCATCGGCCATCTTTCTCCCGCTACGAAGCCCCCTTCATCGAATTTGCACCCACGCGCGGGATCCATCCCCCTCTGCCCTGTGATGTAAAAATGTTGTCAATATTTAATCGTGAAAAATGACAATGTACGGTGCAAGAGATATATAGTTAAAATTTACGATGAGTATCTGCTGGTTCATCTTTTTTTATTATAAGATTTAATTCATTGCATGTTTTTGCGTAAACAAATATATTTTATTTCGATGGGATGAATAAAAAAAATTTCAATTTATTTCGTTGTTACTGCGCAGTCGTTTTTCTACTTACGGATGGAATATTTCGTTAATCGCTCATTTACATTTTAAAATCAGCGTTTAATCGTCGTGGAGGCTGGTTGAGTCATTATTTTTCAAATAAAAGCTTACGTGTACTTGTATATAAAAATAAATCCTTTGTATATTTTTGTATTTTTACTTTTTGTAAGAATTAAGGTATTTGCGTGTAAAATATAATTATAATAATAATTAGAATAATAATTTAAAGTCTTATGAACATTTACTATGTTTTAATAAAAAATATGAATAAAAATCTTTTTCCTGGAAAGTACTCACCTTTGAATCTGAAACAATTATTTGCACTAAAATATGATATGCATCATTTTTGGAAAACTTGATGGCGTTTTAGGAGTATCTCAAAGAATATAAATAAAAACATTTTATACTGTCAAAAATGAAAGAAGGAATAAAAGTACTTACGTTGTAGCAATTAAATTGTTTAATACATTGCAAAAATAATTAAAAATACTTTTAAGTAGAGTACTAATAATAAAATGATGAATTTTATTACTGTTGCTAAGAAATTGGTCAGAACAATTCAAATTACTACCTGCTAACTTTACAATTTTGTACATTATATTTTAATGTTTACGATTTCTGTATTTCAGTTTTAATTTATTTATAAGCTTCTTTATGTTTTACTATGTAAATCAACTGAATAACAAAAACTTAACTGCTTTAACACTTAAATAAATATTCAACATTCTCATGAATTTTCTGAAAAAGTAATTAATTAAATTTGAATACGTATACCCAAGCAAAACGAGCAAAAGAAAATAAATTTAAAAAAAAAAAAAATACGTTCAAGCGATAACCGAAGCCTCATTTAAATTTGAAAATTTGACGCGTCCGCTGCGTCCAATGGAAAATTCATACAGTTAAATCGTAAATTCTTCGGTGCAACTAATCTCGCGCCGGCGAAAACATTGCGCGTTTCCGCGTGCGCAGGCGAGAAAATAAAAGCGAGAGGAAGAGAGGCAGACCGTGACGGACGGACGCGCGAATCGAGCTCGACCGAAGCGAGATGCGCAGAGCGATACTCCCTGTACACGCGGAGAAAACAATCAGCGAGCCTTCGCCAATTTATAGATATTGCTTGTCAGTGACTCTTCACCTTCTGCCATTACCACCTCTCAAAGCCATTATTATTCTTCCGTTTTCTTCCCTCTCGTCGGCCGCACCGGTTATTTTTCTCGCAAGCAGATCGTGTCGTGAATTTAGACCGGTCAAATTTCACGTGGCGCTGATTTTTTTTTTTTTTTTTTTTATATGGTTTTTCGCGCTCGCGTCAGTCAAAGCGTTATGTAAGTAAGTTACGAGTCCGTGTCGTGGAAAAAAAAGAAAATAAATTGCGAGTGATGAGAAAAAATGTATAGGCGCTGATACGATTTTTTACGAGCGATGAGACCGGCGCGTATGATCCGTTAGTCTCTTATAAATTGAACTTTATTCTTCGCGCCAATAAAATTGCTCAGCTTTACGGGCCAGCGGAAATAATACGCGAGGATGCCTTTCTCGCCTCGTCAGTCGGAGGGTGCGCTTTTTTTTTCTTCCTCAAGGCGCCTCCCCCAGGAAAGATCTGCATTTTTCATATGGGCTTTCTTACGCGCGCAAATTTTTTCGCGAGAGCCCTCATAAAGCCCTTTTTTACGCGTCTTTTTGAAAAATGGATTGTATTAGGTGCGCTGCATAATGCACTCAGCTGACTTTTTCTCGTCACTCGGGACAATTAGAGGTACTTTTATAATTTCGCGGTGTAATCGAATCTTAAAGGGGGTCTGAGAATAAAGAGGCTATACGTTGCGATGCGAGTTTACGGTGAGAAATCCTTTTCAAAGGAATTTCACTACAAATTAATTAATGTAATTCATTTTACATCACGGTATACCATTGCAATTTTTTGTCAGAGACTACCAATCTGGCAATTTTAATATACGTACTAAGTTTTCTAAGAAATCTACGATTTTTTCTAAGGAGCCTACGAATTTTTCTAAGACACATGAATTTTTCTATAAGAAATCTTCGAGTTTAAAAAAAAAAAAAATTCTTGCAAACTTGCTAATGCAATTTATCATGATAAAATTGCATGCTTATATCTTACAAATTATTTGAACAAATTTATACCTCCGTATGTATTAAAATGGCTCCATAGAAAAAAAAAAAATTAATATTAATCGTAAAAATGAATTACCTCATCCACTCATGCATTGATAAAGTTATCACACTTACTTATCATACATTATTTTTTTTTGTTGCAGGTACGTAAAGCATTGCAGCAGTAGCTCAATTCAGCAATTTGTGAGTAATCGCATCTGATTATCATACAATACCCAAAGAAATTTTTACAATCATCCTAAAAAAAAATAAGAAGAAAAAAAGACTCGCCTCAGAAAGAAACCTACAGAATAAAAAAAATATACTCAAAGTCAAAATATTCATCCCGCAGTACCGAAGTGTACAAATCACGATCCCAGAATAGCTTCAAGGTGAAACTCTCAACGGTCGAACGCGAGGAGATGATTTTTTTACGACGGGCCCCGTGCCCTCCTCCTTCTAAGCGTATAACACCGACTACCGAATCCCTCGGTAATCTCTTTCGCAAACGCGCGCCTCGCATAACGTCGTAAGGCGCCATACGCCGGGGGAAGATTTTCAAGGACTATGCTATACAAACTCGCGAAAGAAACTGTGGCGCGCACGTGTGCCGCGCGGCTCGCGTAATAACGTCGCGCGCGAATAATTAACGGCCAACGCTTTCGTGTCTTCCTCGCGGCCTCATAGTGTCGTCGCCTCTGCCATCACGCATTCCCCCCCCCCTCCCTCGGGCTCATTGAATCGCCCCCTTTTGCCTCCATCATTTTCTCCCTTTCTCTTTCACGCCCGCCATCCATTCCATTCACCGCGGGCTCTCCTCGGCTTATTCACTTATATTACTCTCTCGCGCGGCGGCGGCGTATCGCCCGGCTTACCTATACGCTCGCACTCATTATACGTTATTTACTGTTTACTTTTGTACGCGTCCCGGACTATCTTATCTACGAGCAGGTGGCGGCCCTCCCTTTCTCGGCTTTTCTTTCATTCTCGCCTTCATTCATTTATTTATTTATTTTTTTTTTTTTTGCCCTCCATGTGATGTATATACATGTGTTTAATATATACATGAGTGTGGAGGGGCGAACCTTTCGACAGGTGGAATTATTATCGTCGCGCGGTTTCTAATTACCCACGCGGAGGCTGGGAAAATAGGCTACACGCGAGGATAGCTCGCGTTATAAATCTCCACCGGGTGATGACTTATTATTGCGAAACGCGAGCCGAACGGCTCGTAATGTGCGCTCCGGTGTAATGTCGCTGTTTTACTGCGCGTTTCGTTATATTGCGTCCTCGAACTCTTTTGTGATGTATGTATATCGCACATGTGTATGCGTAAATCTTCGTGGCGCGCGGCAAATGCCCATCTTTTCTCAATCGCCGTGTTCTCTCTCTCATTGTGCATCATTGGAATTCACGGTAATTTATTCTAATACCTCGGCGCGGAAAGTATGTGCAGCACCTGCGATGGCTTCGTACTCTCGAGTTTCAGAGTGAGTGTCTCTCCTCTTCGAAGCAAATGACGATAATAATAATAACAATATAATAAGCGAAGTAGCAAATAGAATTCAATCAAGGAATATCGTAGATATATATATGCCTCTTAGAAAGCACATAACTATCTCCATACTTATCCGGCGCATAGTATACGCATTCCGCTCGATCGGCATTCCATTCACCGAGGCAGCCGGCTCGCACTTGTCACTCGCAAAAAGGAGAGGAAAGAGAGAGAGAGAGTAGAGGGGACACCAGCCTGTCTCCCTTCGACGCCGCGGAAAATTGCGAAAATCGCCCGCGGACTCCTCTTGCGAGCTTGTCCTCTCTCTTTCCTCTCTGATGCTGTGCGAGAGATAGATAGATATGTAGATAGATAAATAGATAGATAGATAAAACTTTATTTGCTTTTAAGGCAAAAAATATACATAATAAAAATAATAATAAATATAAGTACATAAATAATTCTTTTTACACTGAGAACAAAAAGTCAGTTGAAACAACGATGCGAACGCATAAATAATGACAACTAATTTTTTCCGTTGATTTAACTGAAATTGTATTGGTTTAATAAACATATTGATTGTTCTAATGAGATTGTTTCAATAGATACTTCATTATCTCAACAAATTTTTCGTTCAATTAACGAAAAAGTATGGTGGTTGTCCGTATTTATACTCGCGGATGGTTGTTTCAACTGAATTTTTTTCCCTGTGTATAAATAAATATACATCTCATAACTTTGGTCTAAGGTTTGAGACTAAAAGATTTTAAATACTGCACAATACAATATATGCTAATATATATCGCAGTCAATAATAATTTGATATCCTAATACTAAGGAGGATTACACGGAGAAACATATTCCATTAAAAATTACTATAGTTTTACCTAAAGCGAGGACAAACTGGAACTATCAAAAAATTGCGATAATGAATAGCAA
>JAWWEN010052614.1:0-10332 GCA_035582955.1 Sycophila texana | reverse complement strand
AATAAGCGTGCCACCATTTTAAACGAATTTTCAAAATTTGGTCAAAAATTAAACAACTTGCGAGATTTACCCATATATTTCGCGACACCCGTCGCCTTCGGGGTACCGTCGGACGGATTCTGACCTCGTTCCACTGGTCGACCTTCCACCTTGGCTCTCCCTCGTTTTACCGCCGAGCGTTGCAGTCTCCTGCGATTTAAGAAATTCCACGCGGGCCCTTTGTGGCCCCGTAATTGGGATGATTTAAATATGAAGGCACCCCCGGGGCTGAGGAATTTTTTTTTCTTTTTTACGATTGTTTGCGTGGATTACTACTGCGCAGGGAGCGTGCCGCTCTTTTTTTTATGGGGGAGGGGGTGGTTTTATGTTGCGTCGAGATTTTGATGAAATATGGGGTTTGTAATAGTGAATGGAAAATTCGAGGGTGAATATCGTGCCTAATGTAATAATGAAAATGTTTAATTTTTATGGGATGGCCGAGGTGAAAACTTGAGGGAAACTTTTTTTTTATATTTTAGACCTTAAAAATATTTTGAGATGCTACTATTTTTTATAAGAAATAAATCAAGTAGATTACAAGCGGCTTTGAGTTTTGCAATGAAATTGCCTATACTTATTTTTTCCACGTCAGAAAGATGTTATCTACTCTGATAAAATTTGCTTACTCTTTTTTTTAAATTGGTACCCAAAACTTGTTTTCGAATTACATTGATTATATACTTTGATATTGTAGTTTTCGATTTTAAAATCCTTGGCGTAACAGGTACTTTCTATTGGTTAATAAATTTCCTTGAAAATAATTTCTTGGTACTCTTATTTCAAGGTCACAATTATAATTAACTAATAACTCAATCATAAAAAAACTGTGCCAATTCATTGGCACGTGGCTTTCTCAAATAAAATTTATTGTAATCGTTCATTAAATTATTAAAATAATTAATTATTTATATAAAAAATTGATAAATAAAACGTATAAATAATTAAAAAAAAATTAAATTTTAATTAACAGTGAATAAACAAAAAATTATTACATCGACATACACCCTGTATATTAAAAAAAAAATGGTAGAATAATAAAAAAACATAAAACAATTTTTAAATAATATATGTGTTGAAAATTGATGAAGAAACGGTGAGAATGAGCCATTGTAGAGCGCGAAATACCCAAGCCTTTTCTAGATATAGAGAATTTAAAAAAAAAAAAAAATCAAAAAAAGTAAAATCTTAAATTGCTCTAAAATTAATGAATGAGTCATATAAAATATACAAAGAATTTGCCAAATCTATAATACAATACTAACAAATTACAAAATTTCAAGTCGATTCATTCGCTTTTACTCCCGATATCGGGAAAACTAACTAATACACTTATTTTTTCTTTGAAACGCTCGAAAAAAATTCCTCAAGGAGGAATCAAAATAAATAAATAAAAAATAATTAAGTAAACTCGCGTAACAATTATATTTAGCTACATTAACCCAATCATAAAAAATAATGAAGTAAACTCTCGCGGCATTTGTGGAAAGTGTAAACGTCGCGGACACTCGATCATACTAATGTTCCGTCTGACCGAACCGTTAGTTTTCCACTTATCTACTGGCGTCCGATTCTTT
Organism: Sycophila texana; assembly: GCA_035582955.1. NCBI lineage: Eukaryota > Metazoa > Arthropoda > Insecta > Hymenoptera > Eurytomidae > Sycophila > Sycophila texana. The sequence goes on along the minus strand of JAWWEN010052614.1, from coordinate 8,719 downwards.
GTATTTCTTCGTCGACAAATATTTGCACTGACGAGGCGAGGTCCCCTTCTTTTTGTCTGTGGTTATGTTTCTGCAAATTCGACAAAAGAGTTATTTTACTATTAAATTAAAAGCAAGCGCCGTTTCATCCTCGCCCTTCATAAATATCCTCTGAATTTCTCGCGAACTGAAAATGCAATATTCTAATATTTATGCGAGTCTGTTATTACGATGTACTACGCTGCAGTAATTTTGGATACTGCTGCAATTTTTTTGTATAAATATCGTGAAATTTAAATTGAATTATTGAATTATTTTCGTAGAAGAAATTGTGTGCATTTAACAGAGTTTTGATTTAATTGAGAAAAGAATTTTTGTTTATTCATTTATCCGCAAATTAATAATAGAAAAACTTAAAGTAATGTAAATTAATCAATAAAGTATAATAGTACAATTAAAAAATATAAAAACATTGAAGATTTTACGTAATTTTTTGTGATGACGTAAAGAAACCTTTATATATGTCCTTTTCTTTCACACTGAAAAAAATTTGGTAATTTTAAGTAAATACTTACTTCAATAGTACTTATTAAATATTTCTTTGAATCAACTAAATATTTTTTTTAAAACTAAATGCATGTATTTGTTTCTAAATAAATTTAGTAGTTTCAAAAAAATAATTACTTGATTCAAAGAAATATTTAAACAAGTACTATTGAAATAAATATTTACTTAAAATTACCAAATTTTTCTCTCAGTGCAGAGATTAAGAATTCAAGAAAAAAGTAAAGTAAAATTTCCTTTTCTAATGTAAAATAGAATTGATTGTAGTTATTTGCCGATTATGAAGACTAATGGCTTGGAAGTTCGAAATTAATTACTTAGTCCGTGTCGCGGAGATCATTCATTTTAATCGGTCAGTGTGCAATATAATCAATGGTTTTGGTATAATCTTGCTGAGTCACAAATGCATTCTGTGTAATCCTGACAAAAGATCTTTTTTAAGAAAACCGTTGGGTGCTATTTATATAAACGTTCCGTTCATTGCCTTAATAAAGCCATGAATGAATCTACATATTGTTATTCAATCAATGCATTAAGGGATAATCTATTCTCGGTCGAAAAAATAAATAAAATTTTTTTAATTGATTTTGAAGTATACTGTTTAGCGTATCTAAAATACTATGCCTGAAATAATGCTGCATCATTCTATAAAATCTGCAGGTTGATTAGTGATTAGCTAAATATTTAAAATAATAATTTTTTTGTTAAATTTCTATATTTTATATTTTAAAAAGTATATTAAGAAACTTATTTCATTGTTTAAAGTATATAATATTAAATTCCCATAAAAACTTTTTGATTTTTGTGGCACTGTTCAACCGGAAACTTATCCTTCCATTAATCAAATAATCATAAGGATTTTGATCTGATAATCAGTGCCTTTATTAAAATGGATGCTCTTGTTTACTAGATGGAAGAAGCAGCAACAATAAAAGTAAAATGATGAGAATTTTCGCCTTGAAAAATGCAGTATCGCATAAAAAAAATCGCACTGTAAAAAGGTGAGAAAAAAAACGCGGCTTCATTCGCCGAATGAATTATGAGTGGCTGAGTTGCGCATCTCGGCGGTGGAATGTGCCTATTTCTCGAGTTACGGATAAGGAGACTTAAGATGCATTAAACTGCCGGTCTTTATTTTACGGTCCGATTTGGATTCTGGCTGCTGCGGGCTTGTTAAATTCGTCACGTCCTTAAAATATATTTTTTGAACGGTCATATGCGGAGGAGCAATAAAATAACTTTATAACATCCCAATGAAATGTGCGGCGGGATATAAATGACTGCCATGAAAAAAAACTTAGTTAGAGTTACTTAGTAACTTAGTACCTTTTACTCCCATAAAGTTGCCATTATTTTCATGAATAAATTTTGACAAATGGAGGGGTACTTTATACGAGGATCAAGATGATATAATAACGTACTTCGCTGAGTATGTAGTTTAAAATATTTCTTTTTTTTTTCCCTTGTTGTTCACGTGTATGAAACGCCGAAAATAATTTGTATAATGCGCTGGAAGGTGAATCGCAATCACTCATAACAAAATTGAAAAAACGATGGGCCCATTAAGATAAGACTCAGAAGAGAATCGTGGAAGCTGAATCTTAACTGATCTTATACAAGAGAAAAAGAAGAAATTTATGTAAGTAGTAATAAAATTGCACTGACTTCTAGAAAAACATTAATATAAACAAGAGCATAAATATTTCACTTTGGAATTCGAACGCTTTCAACTTTTCTCAAAAACGCCTGAGAACAGCCCCTGCGAAACTTCACTTGAGTCCTTCATATATAGCGATTCGCGCGACTATTAGTGCACGTTACTCCAGAAAGTTCTGACGAGCATTCGCTATATATATGTGTTCGAGTCGTGCATACGACTAAAACGAATGACCTTTTTCTATTGACTTTTCTGGCAAATGGACTTTGGCTATTGAGTGACTAATTTTGGTACTTCAATGTAGAATTTACGAATATAATTAAAAATTCTGTTTTATTGTAGTCTAACACATTTTTTAAGTTTGACAAATCTTGTTTGTACAATGCTGTTTGTAATTATTTTCAGTGTTAAATTAATTTCATGGAAAATGTACTTTTTTTTAATTACTTTACAATTACTGAATTTTTCTGATAATCCTTTAAAAAGATTTTTTAATTTTCAAGCTAATAAGTATTCGTTAATTCTTTTGCAAAAAAAAAATGCAATAAGAAAAGCTAAAGAAGGCTAATTAAAGAATTTTATGAAAAAATTAGCTCGGAAATTAAAAAATGAGACTATAGGAAATTCGACAGAAGAATAAATTGCAAAAAAGTAAAAAAAAAAAAAAGAAGGATGTTACAAATACATTCGAAACGTTTTAATGTGTTCAATATATTTCAATGTAAATCATCAAAGTTCAAAGTTTCTAATTATTCTAAAATTAATTTAAAATTCTTTTTAGATATCCCTGTTCCTTTGCTTGTACCCATTTTTCAAAAAGCTTATTGAAAAGGATGACATTCAAAACATTGTTTAAAAAATAACAATAAAAAAGTACACCAACATCCTAATATTTCACATAAGCATGTACTAAACTCCTTTACAAAATTCAATTCTTGAGTATACCTACGTGCAATATCAAAGCTTCACGCAAGTCTTTACCGTCCTACCTCTTCAGCTCCTTGTTTCCATAGAATATTAACACTTTGACTCCCAGTGTTACATGTAAGTAACATTTCAAAAAAGGATTTATCTCATGTTTTTATTAAAAAAATCTTTAATAAGGTAAAAAAAAATTTATGGATATTCTAAACGACATTATCAGGTATCGTTTACAGTAAATTTTAATCATAAAATATTTAAGCCAGTTGAGAAAATAAAGAAAATACAAAAATAATTTCTTTTGCAGAAATGTCTTAATTAAATGATTTCCGCATATATAAAAGAAATTGGAACTACAAAATTGAAGAGATCTAAATGTGGACTTCAAAGGGTTAATAATCCCTCCACTCGGCCGCAAGAGTTGAGGAACAAACGTCCAAAAGCGACGGGAAAATACTGATGCAGTGCGTTCTATCCATATTTTATTTCTACTCCATAGATTTTTGTGTGCGCGTACTTGGCTATTGTATATATGTATGTACACATATAGGAATAGCGCCATTTCCTCCCTCTTTTCCTCCCTCACCCTACATATGTCTCTTTTATTTGCAACCGCTCGACGAGGATTTATGTTTATTTATCGCTTACATTACCACCTCTAGGGGGGTACTTTTGTGTCGCGGCTTTCTTAGGTCCGCCCCTTCGCGCCTATTTATATTTCTCTTTACCCCCATTCGAGACGTGGGATTTTATGTCTGCACTTACGCGTCTCGTACAACAGTGCACTTGTCGACGTTCGTTATTCGAGATCTGCTGTTCGTCATTTCCGCCGGATTCAGTTAGAATTACTCTAGGACTAGCAGTTTTTCCTCCCTCGCTAACATTCGGTCGGTTGATTCAACACTTTTAAAAATTTTGTGTAAAATATTAATGCTGTGTAATTTAAATTTTGTGTAAAATAATTTGTGTAAAATTTACAGAAGCTTGCGTAAAATCTCAATTTACACCAAATTTTGTTTAAAACTTTAATTTACACAAAAATTTGTGTAATTCTTTTATCTTTACTAACTTAGTATAATATATGTAACACCTATATGCTATATTACAGTAATAGAGAGTTGACTTTACACAAAATTTTGTGTAAAATAGGCAAATTCATATTTTACACAACTTTTGCGTAAAACAGCAATAAGATTTTTAAGAGTGAACACTTTTAAAGAACGATTGGAATATTTTTTTATATTTCTTTTCTTTTATCATTTGCATGCTAATACTTTGTTTGTCGTTAATACCGTTAACGTCATCCGTAAACTTATTTTGAATATCTTGTGAATTTTTATTCATTTCTATTTCTATCGTTTTCTATCAAAGCAAACAAAGAATAATGGATGGATAATATCTATGACGAAGTTAATGGAAAAATTCGCGAAAAGAAATACTTCGACTTGAGTTGATTTTATATTTATGTAAATAGTTAAAAATGTCTGAGTTGAGGCAATTAAAATTTAATTTATTTCATTAATCTTATCAAAAAATATTCATATTGTTTTATTTAAAAAATCGAGCGATGAAATTTGAAAATCTCGAGAGTCGATTTGCACATGGAATATTGCGAAGGTGAATTTTGGAAATTTTCCGAGCAATCAAAGGCACGAAGTCCTGCAACTAATTTCTGGCGACCCACGTAATATTATGCCCGCGATAAAACCACACCACAGTGCACCTCAAATCCACAAAGTAAACCGGGAACTCATAAAGTTTTTAAATTTTGATCCTTTGCTTCGTTATATAAATTGATTATTTTCTTTTTCAATATAATGCAGTATTATACATATATACAAAAAGAAATACAGCATACAATTTCACTATGTTTGGACTTCTCTGAAGTATTTCTGCGACAAATACATACCTGAGTCGGTTTTACATCAGAAAAGTATCATTTGGATAGAAATAGATAAATTTCAAAATAAAAAGAGGAGCAGAAGCTTACTAAAGATACTAATCTGTTTACGTAGCTTACTTCAAACTATTGATTTTCAATGTAGTTTCTAAAGGGTTAATTGACAAAAGTTCGCTAAATAAAACATAAAGTCAAACGAGTAGGTACTAACAATTTGCATGTCATCGTTCTTTCCTTCGATGAACTTCAAATTTGCACTCATGAAATTTGTAAGAGACCCGAAGAAAGTTACGTCTCCGATTTATTCATCAGACTTGTAAATTTTTAATAATCAAGTTTCCGATACGCCGATATGGCCTAGAGACAAGCTAAGAAAATAATGTGCACTGAAAGGAAGTAACATCTGTTTGGACAGCGAGGGTTTGCCTCTGGAATTTAAACCCGCCAAGTGGCCTATATAGAAATTTAATATGCATACACACAATTATTCCTTTCCTCTGAAAATGTGACTGGCGTTTGTGTATATAGATTTGGACCTCGCCAGCTGTTACTTCCTTCGGTATTCATATAAACTTGAGAACTTAGCGAGCAAATAAGTTTCCAAGTTTAACAAACCAATGATCATTTCATAAGGAATTTTTGTCAAAGTGTTATGTCACTTGTACACAGGCGCTGATATTTTTGTTAAATCAAACGGAATTTTCATAAAATGTTTGTATTTTACAAAAAAAAATTATTTTATTTTATGGGGATGCATGGATCATGTAAATGTAATTTAATGTAATTTTTAAAAGATGCCATAGAGGACAATTTATCCATACAGTTTAATTTGGTGAGAAAAAAGAATGAGGAGAATGCTGATAACAATGAAAAGTTGTTGTGTTATGAAACAAAATTGAGCCGAACAATATTTTGTAAGTATTTCTTATACTTTTTTGTTAAATTTCAATTCTGGTAAATTTTCTAGTCAGTGTGGTATTTTGGTTGCTGACTATTTTCTTGTTTTTACTAGAAATTATAGTAAATGGTAATCATAAAATTTATTATTTCAGGTGACGACACAATTCGAAGAATCGCCGTAAAATTTAAATACTTATTCATTTTCAAATAACTGATTTTATAATATTTAAAAAAAAAATTTCAAATTTATATTGATAATTATAATTATCAATACTGGTTATACCAGTTTGAGCCGTTACGTGTATGACAAAAATATTTGAGATGAAAATATTGCAAAAAATAAAAATTAAAAATTAAAAATAAAATTATTTGTGAATCTTTATAATGAAACTTTCACGTGAATATTGATAAAAATAATGTTTTTTTGAGAAAAGCAATTTTTAATTTCCATTACCTATATAATTTCAATTATAATGAGGTTTTTCTCTGGGCAACAGTACAATAATGTCTATGTTTATTTTTAAATCTACATTTTTTTTTATTTAATAATGTGTTAATAATCAGAATAAATGTTCTTTATTAAGTATGCAATTAGTTTAATTGAGCTGTCGAGCTTAAAAATTACGACGCGAGATTTTGGGAAAATTGATTGCAACGAGCTTTTTCATTAGCACTGAATTTGACACAGAGAAAAATAAAAATGATGACACGTTGCTTCAATATTCCGCACACTTTTCATTGAAAAGCAGCCCAATCAATGTAAAATAAATTAACGAGCGCACGTAAAAATTTGCATCTGCCAATATTTTGCATTAAACTGCATTATTTTCTTATAAAGCTTGTTTGCCTAATGACCATGTAATTACCCCTTTTTTCAATATCATTAATGAGCTTGCAATATATAAGTTACTTAGTTTCACTACTTACTTTCATTTTTAATGAAATGTATTCTGTCTTTCATTTCTGAAATTTAGTCTAATGAGTATGCACATAAAATGCACATAAATGTACGGAAATGTACGGAAATGTTGAAGAATGTACGGAAATGTAAAGAATTGATAAAAAATATACGAAAATGTACAGTTTTTACTACCACCAGTGAATTCCTGACTACTAACGAACACACACACACACACACACACACGCACACACATATACACACACGCACGCACGCACACGCACACGCACGCACGCACGAGAGCGCGCACACGCGCAAGTGTGCACATGATATTTAATTAATAGTTTCATAACTTATAGTTTCATAACATATAGTATTTCGTTGAAACAATTAGTAAATATAATTAGTTAGTTCAGATTACTGATCTTTTTTCTCAGTGTAAATAATACTCCATTATTCTATTAAATTACGTATATTTATTGAATACTGAATTGACTACATGCAATGATTATTAAAATATTTGCAAACTAACATACAATTACTATTGCAATAATATTAACACATTAGTGCTATTAATTGATCAGCTGCCTCGTCACTTATTTTGTAAAAATTGATTAAGCATTTTAACGGCAATTTCTAATAAGAAAATAGTGAGCGAAATACCATGACCAACGCACAACACTATCCATACACTGGACCATGAAATGTAGCCCATATTGGCCTCTTCTGCTTTTGGGTTTGCGTAAATTTTACTATAATCTCTTTCATTCAACCACTTCGTAATACCGCCTTCATCAAGCTGCTGAAAAATTTGCTTAAATTTGTCGTAATAAGGCGATGCTTTCTCAAACACGTACAGAGAATTTAAACAAGACAGTGCGTTTTTTGATATCTTATACCTTTCAGAGATATTTCTGTTTTTTTTAAAATAATACAAGGACCTTAGGCGAGAGGTCAAGCAAACAACTGGCTTATTATTTCTTAAAAAATCATAGCACTTCGCATTGTGAAGTCTGTACTTCGATATTACGCTTGTCAGGTATTTGTCTGATTTATTTTCAAATAAATTATGAAGCTCCGCCGTTGAAATTATGGTTAAGTTAGAGGTATCTATGGCTTGGAACGTCTCAAAATTTTGTAAATCGACATTCACTTGCAATTTCGTGCACTGCGAAATGAAGTCGGACGAGTATATCATCGACATAAAAGCAATAAATGTGTAGATTATTTTGTTGAAAAGAGATCGTGGCCGAGGTTCAGGACCTGCTCCGTAGGAAATTCTAATGATGTTTAAGATGTTGATTTTTTCTTTAAAGAGTGTAATTTTGAACGAGATCAGATTGATGAGCAAAAATATACCTGGCACAACAATAGTGAAAACCAATATAATTAATGGTAGTTGCATAGTAACCGATAATCCTATCGGTCCGATAGAAACAAATTCATAACACTTTTGTGAAATGTAAAAATACAGAAGTCGATTTTCTTCTGAATATCTATATAATACGGGTATTGTCATCATATTTATATCTCCAATCTTAAAGTGAATTAAGCTTTGCCTCCTGTATGAAAGAAAAAGGCCATCCTTTGTTTCGACTTTGAAGAATGTTATGCAGAAATTCATTGCTTTCAGTGTGACATTCAAGGATGAAAAATAGAATGCATTGTTTACTACTACAGTGCCATCCTCTTTTTCGATAATATCCATTGCTGGTGGTGCATGAAAATAAGCTAGTTTTAATTGGTAGCCATTAGCATCCTTTAATTTCTCAGGAAATAAAGGTAAATCTGCGCTAAGCACATTAGCGCTCAAAACATCGTAAAAGGGATTGAAATGTAAAAGTAGAGTTTCTTGCTTGGATCGCACTTTGAGCAATGACAAGTCAAGAATCTTCTTCGA
>JAWWEN010052613.1:0-10337 GCA_035582955.1 Sycophila texana | reverse complement strand
ACGTTCAATTGAAAAAAGAAAAAATACGTGTCGATTATTTTTCAATATTCTATCAGACGGATATAATGGAATTTTTCGCTATTCTTCCCAATTGCCTTTTTTATTATATATACTTTTATTTGTGACGAAGGTTTTTTTTTTTGTTTTTTAATGAGGGTCGTGAACTTTTTGAGGATGCTAGAGTTATATTTAATTTTTCTATTAGTTGTATATATAATATCGAAGCCCCGTATGAAGAGTGACTACACCACTCAGATTTGAGCAATGCTAATGTCCATAAGAAAATCGGAGTGGTGCTACTTTGCGTACATGGCGTCGATAATCATGTCGCTATCAAGCGATGATTAATGCATACGAAATTGCGTTAATAATTTTTTAAGTAGGTATTAAAAATTTATTTCAAATCTAGATACAAGTCCATTTGTCTTAACAAATTTTTATAAACACTTTCGACAACTTATTTATTCTTTTAGATTATTAGGTTTATTTCTGTATTTGATTGTTACATTTTTATCTGCAAAATCAGTAACAATGATCAAAATATTATTTATTTGCAAAAAGCTTGCAATAATATAAAATATAAAGTTTTAAGCGAAAGTAGTCAACAAATAGAAGATGTGAAAATGTGGATATTCAAATGTTAAACAAATCACTGTCATTACATTGTTCTTCATAAATAACGTATGTGTAAAGCAACTAATAATATTGATTAGACATGCACCAGTTCTGAATTTCCCACTGCTTATTAAACTTTTAACTTAATTAAACTGTTTGACGTATTTAGGACATTATTGAAGAATTCGTAATTATCTAAGTAACTTCTTTCCTTCTATTTTTGTGAAGGTCTTTAAATGAGCTACTTGAACGGACTAAAAACGTCAGTATAGTTTAATTGTCATTATTAGTGATAACTCAATCTTTTAGGACAATACTTAATAATAGCTAATGATTTTTCAAAACAATCAAATAAATCCATTTTCTATTTTTATTCTAAATAAAGGTATTTTACAAACTGAGGATAAAACTGATTATCTACGCCGATTATTCCAGTTTCTTTTAGTTATCGAACATTTTACTATTTAGAACATTATATTGATAATTATAAGTATTGACTCTATTTAAAATAATTATCTTTGCTTAACTCCAAAAGCGTTGAATTTCTTTCAATAAAATAGTCAAATTTATAAACTAGAAAACTGTAAATAAGAAAATGCATGTCATAAATGGATAATGGATATATATAATTGTGCATATACGAAAAGTACTTAATTTACACTAAACCTCAGAAAGTTGTTAAACCCCAAAATTGAATTAATATTCAAATGGGTAGGAAACGTTTCATAGTTAATTCGTACAAATTCGCGAGAAGTTACATGTTTGTTTGATCACTATTTCAGAAAGTTAATATTTGACTGGTGCGATATTATAGAAATTTCTAAGTTAAATACAAATATAATAAACAGAAATCCTAAATACCCTACATTAGCTGTATGCGTTAACGGACTTTGCTACTGCAGAACTCGCGATGCTTCACTTATTCGCTTTTTCCAAATAAAAATCTAAAAAGAAAAATTAAAAAAATTTAATTTTGAATATTTGGTTTCGGCGTAACGCGACGATGACGAAGGTTGAAGTGTCCACCATCAGCGTGAAGTGCGGCCGACTTGAGTCGAGGAGCTCGGATGTCTTTGACGGCATCGAGGCTGGCTAATTAACATTTACCCTCTTTCGAGCTCGCCCCTCGTACCTCGACTTTTTTTGTCCTTTTAAAAATTATTTACAAGAAATTTTAAAAGACCTGAACGAATTAATTAACTTCGTAACAACTCTAAATAATTCATTCAGAATTTTTGTTTTAAATTTTAATAAGCTTCATTTACCATTTTTATCGTCGATATTTTTATTAAACATCATGCAGTAATTTCTTTTCATTATTATTGTTATTTTATTTTTTTATTTTTATTTTATTTAGCAATAAACGGGTTAAATCGACCTCAGAATACAAAATTTCTTACATATTACAATCATTTATAATTTTTTAATTTATTATATTTATTCAAAGTATTAATTTATATGATAATAAACCATATATCTTTAAAAAATGCATTGTGTTTTCAATTAATTTATAATTGAATACTAATAAGAGAAAAAGGAAAGTTGTGTATTAAGACAAAGTCCTTGTGTAATGAATATTAGCCTACACATTTTTTAAGTACTTGTACTTCAGAGTGCTTTTCGGATCCGTAATGGGCTTGTCGAAAGAATTTCTCGATGAGATCCTCTGATTCTCCGCTCAAATGTACTGACAAGTTAAAGAAGTTGAGCGAAGTGGACGCTCAAGTGTAAGAGTTGTTTGCTGTCCAAACATTTTATTTTACTGTGAAATAACGAAACTCGACCTCCATTGCTTCAATACAAACCGTTGAAACCGTAGAAAAATAATGTTCTCTCGATACATAAAAAAAATTGCTTACCGTAAGAAATTACTTGAAAAATGTATGAGAAAAAATATGACTATTTGACCTTTGTAGCATAATAGGTAATAATTGGTAATGCTTGTAATTGTTAGTCTATTGCTTAGGGCAGCAAATAGACAATTAGCAGCATTAATATAATAAACTTAGATACTACGATCAATTTGATATTTACATTAACTACTTCAGAATCCTAATCACAGCCAATGTTGTTGGTTGAAATAGATTTTGCGATTTTTGTTGCTTGCTGCAACCAATCAATTGAATGACGAGACAAAATTTATTGGTTTAAATGACCATACAAAAATGTCAATATGTATTTTCATGATAACTGTAGTACATTGTTAATAAAAATAAAATATAGACTCTAATAGTGACAAAAAAAAAAAAAAAAAAAAAGATAAAAAAAGAAAAATCACATAATTTTTTTTTTTTTTAAATTATCTCGTGCAATATGATTCGAAAATTTAGAGCCCTGTTCAAACAAAATAGATCGAAAAATAAAAAACAGGATACAGCAGGGCTCAAACACACATATATGATGTACTTTGACTCCAAATAAGTCAAAACAAATTTCCGTAGTGTTTTTTCGAAAATTTTTTTTTTCATTATTATATATATGCTTTTTCTATAAGGAAGCAAACTTATATCAGTACTGGTAGATGTTGATAAACCTAATTATCCTAATTAAATGAATTCTTTTAAGTAACAATAAAATTGTATACGCAAAATAATCTCATACAAATATATAAATCCAAAAAAGACCACTCCTTGCCCTGACTAAAGCGCGCATGAAAATAAACTGTCCCTTTGACTAAAGCGCATGAATATGAAATTTTTCCGTGCGTCGACGCGGAGTGAAGTACAATGGCGCGCTAACACGCGGTTAAACGCTTTTCCGATGGGAATAAATCGGGCCCACTCGGTCGAAAGTACTTTTCAATCGAACGACTTCGCGTCGCTCGCGCCCCAACCGGCATCCAATTTATATCGATATTCCCGCGCGGACAAACGGCGCGCGGCCCGAAATACGCGACGACGCCCCGCATAAAAATGGAATCCCGGGGAGCGCCTTATCTCTCTGTGCGCGGCGCGCTTTAAATCGTCGTTTGCGATATATTAGCGGGCGCATTATCGCGGCGGTGTTTCCTCGCGCCTCAAAGGTTTCGGATTGAAAATCGATGCCGGAGCGCGGGAGAGAGCGCAACGACACACTTTGCGCACTTATATATACCCTTCCCTCCCCCCTTCTGGATTGAGGATGGCGTGGGAGTCGAGTTGGAACGGTTGCGCAGTCACTTTGCATATAGTGTACGATGCATTTATGGTGGTAGATAAAAGTTTGACGTATTTGCTGATTTTTTTATGACTTTTTTTTTTTGCTGCATTGATACACAGAAAACAATTTTGGAGGAATTCTTTATTATTTTTCGTAGCACTGAGAGGACGTATCTTTATGACAATGTTAATTAGTATTTCTTTTAAAATGGTTACATGTTAGTTTTTAATTGATTTTGACACTGCTTTGATAGTAATTATTTCACTTATTTTCATTAGGCTAAAAATTTAATCATTTTTTTATTTAAATTTTTAATTTTCTCTACTGTATATTTAGCTTTTAAATACTATAATATATTAAATGTGAAAGTGATTTATTTTTTTTATTTTATGGAGATGCTTATAGTCAAGTTGAAGATATTTATAAAACTTACAAAATTTTATAGATATACAATTTTTTTATAACGCAAATATTTGTCTACGCGCGCTTACATTGTCGGAAATAGACACGTGATGGCAAATACGTAAAATTCATTAATGCGCATGCATAATAATTTCTTATATTCTTATCGATGGGTTGCTTGACCGTTTGGAAGTGCATAAATTATGCTTACTACCTACTGGAGGTAATCAGTATTAGCCGGTAGTATAATCCACGCATGTATACTCTATAAAGTACTACCTACCAGCTGATTAATTATTTCAATAATATAGATAGCAAAAATTCTGGTGTTTATCTTATTTGTTACATAATAAGTTAGAAGATGTTTCAGAATCACTGTATCTTCTCTAACTCCAAAAATGTTTGCAGGCTTCATTTTTTGAAAAAAAAAGAATTAAACAGAGGATTATAGTAGGATACGTAATTACTCCAAAAGTACCAGTAATTAAACGTTCAAGTATCTATTTAAAGAATAATTGATGTCAAAGATCTCTCGCTATTTAAAAAAATACTTTCGCTCAATATAATAAAGTGCAGGTACTTAATGCATATTGAGACCTGCTAATTTTCAAAGCAGTCGCTCGTTACGGGGTAATAACTTCTGAAAGCTTCCGAGAGCCGTTTTCGTTAATGGATCCTCAACGCGTCGATTTGCCACAATAATTATGTTACCTGAGCAAATGCTTGACCTTTGCTCGGCATTTACGTCGATCGACGTGATCGCGCCTTTGCCACCCTCTACCCTTCCCATCCGCTCTATCTATGCACCTGCCATCTTAAGCCTCTGTCACGTAGACGTAATTATAATAATTCAATTATTATAGCCCATCGACATCCGAGTGTTTCGGTTTCGCACAATGCATTACTACTCCACGCCTAATGTATCGAGCATGTGAATACGACCAGAGAGAGAAGAGACACGATCGAGTTGTTAGAGCATCACGCAATTTGATTAGCGATTAGGTAGTATATTAGGCTGATGAGTACCCGTTTTAAGGATTCTATAATGTTGCAAGCTTGATACGTTTATTTAACTTTTAAGTAATGAAGTTCCATATATTTAAATAATTTTAATAATTTAAATAATTCGGCATTTAAGCTTGATATAAGTCTTCTAGTTAAAAGCATATTCATTGAACGATAAATTCTTATATAACCATTTCTATTAAAAGAATGCAGCAATATATATGAAAAATTCGTTTCAGTAAGAGAAAGAAAAGTGAAGATATCATAAAACCATTAACACCTCTCGTTCGAAGAAGAAAAAAAACGTTACGCAGCCACTAAGTATAAGCTTTATGGTGTGCACCTTACACTCTCTATACTTCGGCGAGTGCCGGCGAAAGTTAAATAATAAAACATTAAATTCTAACGTCGGCGCTTTCTCAAATCGCAGATAAAGTTATTTTTAAGAACGATTTGGAACTTTTAACGGGCTCTTCGAGATTTTACCTTCAGCAAGTTCAAACGCTTACGGGAGCCTTTTACTTCGCTACAACCTGTAATATTTTACGCCCACGATAAATTTCATCCCCCTCACGCTCTTTTTAAATTAAACCGTCAATTTTTCAACGAATCTGCGAACTTTTGCAAAATTAGATTATAAAAACCAAATAAACGCGCGTATCAACGAAAATAGCCCCCTCAATTTCTGGAATTTTCTGATAAAAATTCATCTGGACTATATCAGGGGAGACCGGGTAAGAAAGTAACTGGGATAAGTAATATTAACATTTCATGTCTAGCGACGCAAAATAAACCTATATACATCCTGTAGTTCGCTTGTTTAACCGACCTGTCAGAAAATGAGCCAAGTTTTAGAAAGGTTGCGGCAAAATTTGATATTTACCTATACACTTTAAAAATAAATTATTCTTGTTTATGTTAATTAAATATTCATATTTATTTAGCTGAATGGCTACACGAACACTCAGTAAATAGTGTATTAAAATAATATTTATATTAAAAATCAAATATACTTTTTCATAATATTAACATTTTTTAAATCATGCTAATATAATTACCCTGGGTATCCTCTACTCAAATAAAATAACTCTCATCAATTTTTTCAACAATTAATTGTACATCATAAAAGAAATAAGAGGCAAATCACAATTAGCAAAGAGCCGCACGAAAAATTTTCCCACAGGATTTTCAGCTTCACCTCGGGTTACATACATACACTCAGCGAATTAATCCATAGCGCGTACAAAAATTTCTGATCGCGCATACTGCATTAATCAACTCGAGAAGGGCGCAAAAGCGGAAATGCCTACATATATAGCCTCGCCGTTCAGACCCGTCTCGCCATGACTTTTACCCTCGAGGGTCCGAAGTTCCGGACAGGCATAACGGGGGGGGGGGGGAGGCGCTAATACGCGAGGACGGCGTTAATTGATGAAATTACAGAGCGCAGTATCGGCGCTCGCTCCGCGGGCCGAATCGAAATTGCAGCGGGAGCGGATCGGGCCAAAATTTTGCCCTTGCAGGAAAATGACGGGGGACGGGGGCGGGAAGAGGGGAGATATGTGGAGAAAGGAGAGGAGCGCCGAGCTTCTAACTACACGTTACCCGCGGCCGGTCAAGTGTTCATTGCCGCTTCATTCGGGCGAATTCCGCTTTTAATTAGTGACTACGCCAATGATTGATCGACAGTATCGCTGATTGCCAGTCAAGGCTCTTCTGCCGCCGTTGATTTGCGGCCGAATTTATCTCGCATTCTGTCGGCGCAACCCCCCGGCAAGTGTGCGTGATTATGCGCGCCCGGCTATATGCGCGCTCGATTGTCCGCGCGAGCGCGCCCCCCGAGTATTTTGAGTGCTTTGACGTTCTGTCGATGGGCGGGAAAAAAATTTGCGGCTTCCAACGCATGGAAGGCCGCGCGATTCGCCCGCCAATGTGAGGACTGTAGAAGCGCGGAAATCGACAATTAACCTTCTTTATTCATTTTTTTTTTCACCCTAATCATCGAAGGTCTACTTTACTGACCTCCGCAGAAAGAGTGAAATCATATTTTATCCTGTAAGCTCATTTTTATACTCACCGAAGACACATTTTACTCCCCGTTTTTAGGTCCTGATACTGTTTTTCCTCATACTTTAGCATAAAACTGCCGCATTCGAATTACAATCCATGATAGCGTTTAGTTATCAAGTTATAAAGTTTTAAAACATTTTTTAAAATTATATCTCAAGTATATTTGAAAATCTAAAAAACTTCTTGCTAAGAAGCTCCAAAAAGGGATACTTTCAATAAATTATACTAACTAATTAATTTAGACTGTGAATTTGATGAATGCTTTTTTACCTTTTTTCTACTTGTTTTTAATTTTTTAATTAAAGTGTTGACTGCCAACAAATTAACAAATTTTTTTAAATTCACTTAATTAATTACATTCCAAACATGTGGATAAATAGAATAAAACTTTCTTTATGACGCTGGGCTTAACGTAGACACTGAAAGCAAACAAGACGCTTGAACAAAGGAAGGTTGGTCTGATTATTTTAATATGCTCTTCGTTCTTCTTGTTTGTTTGCACGAATATCGTTGGAACGGCGAATGCGATAAACGTGCCTTTGAAATTTGTAATAAAAGTTTCATCCCGCAATGGGGCGATCATTCATCCGATCAAAGACTCTCTTGCACGAGGAAAATATATAGGCATCGATGGATTTTGGCGCTTCCCTTTCTCGTTTCGCTTACAATGATTCATTTGTTGATCTCGCGCCCGGAGTGGATGCTTTATTTTATTAAAATTTGAATTATTCAAAATAAGCCATTATTCGTGCCAATTATTATTGCACGTTTCGCCGATGCCGGCGCCGAGATTTTATAATTTATCGTATTTTATTTAGTCCGCCATTCGGCCATTGATTTGCTGCGCGAACTCCCGGTTTTTACACGGAACTTGGTATTTTATTTGACGTGCTCTCCCTCCTCCTCTCGATGTGCATATAGCATTTCACACAATTAAATAATTTGTTGCAATGATTTGATTTTTAGTCAAGAATAACTAATTATTCGTTCTCCCAAACTTTTAAATTACATAAGTACACTGGGAGAAATGTTTTAGTAAAAATTACAAGTCGTTTGATAAAAATTATTGAACTGTTTGGGGAAATTGTCACAGGCTGACATTTCGGAAGAAATTACTAAACTTTTTAGTAAAATTTGCCAAAAATATAGCAAATATTGCCAGTCAGTACACTGAGAGAAAAATTTGGTAATTTTAAGTAAATATTTACTTCAATAGTACTTGTTAAATATTTCTTTGAATCAAGTAATTATTTTTTGAACCTACTAAATTTATTTAGAAACAAATAAATTCATTTAGTTTTAAAGAAATATTTAGTTGATTCAAAGAAATATTTAACAAGTACTATTGAAATAAATATTTACTTAAAATTACCAATTTTTTTTTCAGTGTATTGTAATTTTTACTGTACTTATGGCAAAGTGTACTGAAAAGTTTAGTAATTTCTCTCGAAATGTCAGGCTGCGATAACTTTCTCAAACAGTTCAGTAATTTTTACTAAAACATTTCTCTCAGTGAATATTTTTTCTATTATAATTCTTTATATATTTACAAATTCCGTGGTATTCGCACAAATAGGAATTACTTTGATAAGGATTAGAGAGGGCTCTAACATAAATTTTTCATATTAACTACTTTTAATATAATTCACCGAATAAATAAGTTCAACCCAATCTGAAACTGCAGCAGAGCCCCGCGGTTACGGGATATACACAGGAAAAATGTGAAAGGGCTGCCGTTAGCGACAGCCTTCAACACCGCGCGCGCTTGTATATATATACGACATTTCGCTCGACGTTGGTAGTTGAGCCCGAGGTCGCTCTGATGCGCGCCTATCAGCTGACAAAACTATCCGACGAAAATTTGGATAGACGCGCGTGATGACGTCACGCGCAAACGACTAGCACACATCGCACGAGCGTTACACGAGCAGCGCGCTCGCGCCAACGAGCGTAATGATACGTCGGCAAATATTCAGCCGCGAGGAAATGCAGATCGAGCGCGTTTCCGTTAATCAACCGACCGCGGGGAGGATTCAGCGACCTCGTGCCGTATATACCAATGCCAGGTATTGGCTCGCATAATTTGTCTTGTTCGCTTAGGAAATGCCCGATTGCTCCCTTTATTTAGCGGGAGCATTGGTTAGCATTTTATAGGAACAAAGGATCGTTCTCGGCATTTCGATGCCTTTCTCGTTAATTTGTTTATTTATTTATTTATTTATGTTTTAAATTGAAACTTGAATTCAATGCGCAAATTGTTTTAAACGATGAAACACGCTTGAATGTTAACACTTAGACTGTTATTCGATAAATACATTTCAATGGGAATATTATATCGTGTGTCAGTGCTTATAATTGTGCGGAATATGCTTGTTGGTAGGAGCGATCTGATTTCAACTTATTAATGAACATGCATTGGTTTATTTATACTTGTATTTTTATTTTTTAATATTTCTTTAGATAAAGACATATCAAAGCTGCCGAGTATAGCTTTTTATATTTTTAAATTGTTTAAATGCAAACAAAATTTCAGCGTTTTTAAGTGGGTTCTGACACGAATAAATTGATTGAAAAATGGGTTTTTACAAATTATTGTTTATTATTATATTCATAAATAAAATTAAAAAAAAAAACATAATACTTACAATGGTAACGCAATTCTTACAACAGCTACTCTCCTTTTTAACGGAAGTTATTATTATTAGTTCTTCTAACTGTAAAAAAGTAAATAAAAAAATAAAGAATCATGATATAAAACAAATATATATTACGTAAAAATACAGGTAAGTTAGTTTTTTTCATAAAAATATATGAATTGTCTTTACTAATAAAACAAGTATATGCACTGAAAAAGAATTAATAAATTAAACAGAATATTTCTTTAAGTAGTGCCAAGTAAATGGTTTCATCGAATTAACTAAATATTTCATTGAAGTAACTTTATTTTGCAGTTTCAATAAAATATTTACTTAATTCAATGAAACCATTTTCTTGGCACTACTTAAATAAATATTTTGTTGAATTTACTCATTTTTGCTTTCTCATAGAGAAAGCCTTGTGTCGCCAAAATTTTTTGATCTTCAGATTTTGACGTAAAAGTACTTATT
>JAWWEN010052612.1:0-10338 GCA_035582955.1 Sycophila texana | reverse complement strand
TTTCCCAACTCGGGCTCCGAGATGGCACTTTTCCAACTGGAGTCCGAGATGGCACCTTCTTGCTCCAGATCGACGATTTATTTTTATTATACGCTTTTCTATTTCTTTTGTTCTTTCGTTGTACTAAGGAAACTGTGCGAGTAAGAAAATTAAATTTTCCACCCCTATAAGGATAAAAGTGGATTCATTGTCTTTGAATGAAAAAAAAAAAAACATATTTCATTACTGTGACAAATTGTGGCACAATTCAACTCTACACCGCGAAGAGAAGCAATTTTTATAGTTTTGCCACGAAGTAAAGTGCACATGAGACTTTTGTCGCAAAGAAAAGCACATCTCCGCGTTTTGTTGGCATTACCTGTACGAATCTCGTAAGGTGTGCTTTTTTGTTTCTCAACATCTTTGAAAATAAATTTTATGAAATTTCACGAATTTTACTTTTTAGAGGAATTTCATGAAATATACTGTTTTCATGATTAAAATTCTGTTAGTTTATCGGTTCTTTCTTGTTTACTTTCTTTTTATACTAAATTTTAAAATTTAATAATTGTTTACTCGATTAGGATAAAGCAATTTTGAAAAGTTCACTAGGATTGGTGTACCTTCAGATCACTAATTTGGATGAAAATAAATATTGGAAAAAATCCTATGATGGGATCAAACTAATGGTGGTGTACTTCATTATTCTCTCTAAGGAAATGTTAGTTTTTAAGTCTATAAAATCGTGTTCTACTATTATTTTAGCATTTTTTAAAAATAAAAGAAATGATAATCAAAGATCGGTGATGCGAAGGTGAACCACTCTTGTGATAAGTGAAAAATCCATTTGTTTCACAATCATACCCTTTCCATTAAGGGAATCTAACACCTTTAAATGTGACTCCACGTAATTACCTAAAAATGAATGAAAATGAATTATATAGTGAAATTACATTAATCTTGTAATAAAATTATTAAAAAAAAAAAAAAAAAAAAAAATTACAAACCCATCGTATCCACAGATATGACCATTTTTTAATTTAGCCTTTGGTGAAAGCTGCAAGTCCAACAATTTGATGGATTTGAATAGGTCCGGGCTTAAAATGTAAGTATTTGATGTCATTTATGCCCGAAGAGTTGTATGCTCGAATATATTATAGAGAATATTTTCTGAAGGTCAAAAACTACTGATAAATAAAAAATTTTTGAGATTCATGTAGTTTTTGGCCTTCAGAAAATATTCTCTTCGGGCACAAATGATATATAAAATACTTATATTTTAAGCCCGGACCCATTCAAATCCATCAAGTTATCAGATCTGCAGCTTGCACCAAAGGCTAAATTTAGAAATGGTCATATCTATGGATACGATGGGTTTGTAAATTTCTTTCTAAATAATTTTATTGCAAATTAAATGTAATTTAACTATATAACTTTTAAACATTTTAAAATAGTTCATTTTCATTCATTTTTAGATAATTACGTGGCGCCACATTTAAAGCTTTCTGATCCCCTTACGCGCTGCAGCCAAAAGAGCATCGGCAAAAGAGGCATCGACTCACCGTTTGTTCCTGCAGATAGCGATGGATGCGCTCGAGCCTTGAGTTGCCGCGCTCCGCACGCGGCCCAGTTTCTCGTTAAATGATGCTCTCGCGGTTGCGCTCGTTGTCCTCGATGCTGGAGGTCGAGCTACCGCCGCAGATCTGCATCTCGATCTCGTTGAGCCGGTGCTCGACCTCCCAGTGCTTCTGGTTCAGCTTCAGGGCCATCGCCGCGTTCTCGGATTCGAGCAGCACCAGGCGGTCGCGCAGCCGCTTTATCTCCGCCAGCAGGGGTTCGTGCCCGTAGAGCGGCGTCGCGCCCTCGCTCATGAGCTGTGTCATACTGTTGCACGTCATGCCTGTGGACATGAGGGTCGTTTACAGTGTCGGTGCGCGAAAAATTTTTGTCGCGCGGATAATTGTGCCTCTGTAAGAGGCGCCTTTTCTTTTATAGCTGGTAGCTTGCACATAGCGGATGATTTGTGTAGTAAAATATAGGAAGCCACAGAAGCGCTTGTAGAGTAGAAGAAAAGAATTAAATTCAAATTGCTTTGGGATGCGTCGTCTTTAATTATTTATTTTTATTTATTTGAATGAGTTTTGTAAGTATATATACAGACAGGAAAAGATATTCTGACTTCTAAAAGAACTACTCTCGTGGAAAAGAATCCTTGTCATAAAGAAGAGTTCTTAACTGTTAAGAAACTGGAACTTTAATAGTTCTTATAAATTTTACGCGAGATTTTCTCTCCCTGTGTAAGAATTTAAATTTATGTCGAAAAAAAAGAAAAGTTGTCTGTTTGCATTCGTTCGGTTGATTGTACAAAATTAATTTGAAAATTGGATTTTAAAAAATTGGTGTTTAAAAACTCTTTTTCCGTTTCTAATTCTCGATAGCTTTCCTTTTTTTCTAATTTTTTTTTTAATTCTTAACAATAATTCGGAAAAAATGTAAGTAGTTGATCTCATCGACGTATTTAATTGTATCATAAAATCTCGTTAAACTGAATAAAAAAAAAGATTAATTCTACTCCTATTATTCACCGGATTTTATTAGGTGACCTAGAAACTTGAAAAATTAATTGTTAACAAAAAATGCTTATTAATACAGCTCCATTGTATACTTGATTTCCATTCATCAAAATTCCTTAAAAATAGATTAAGACATCGATCTCCCAAATCTCTGACTGACAAAAGTGCGTGATCTCGATCCTGAACGACCACCCCCCGCCCCCTTCCGATGCAAGCAGGGCCCGGCTGAAATTAGCCGACTTTTTCCCCGACGTTTCATTTGCAAGCCGCGTCGCGCCGTTGGAGGGGTCCCCGCGCTAATTGGCCCGCAGGCAGAAGAAGTCAATCCGATCGACTGCGGATAGGACGCAATTTCAACGCCATCGATCCTCCGGCATCCCTCGACGCATCCGCCCCGGCGATTACATGCGAGCGAACGCTTGCGGGCGCGCGGCCACGCAACTCTGCGGCTTTTAGGAATTCGTTCGCGGCGCTTTGCACTCTCTGCGCGAGGAACACACGATGCGCCAACTATTTTACCGCCCCGTTCATCCCCGTCTGTTTCTCGTTACGTTACGTGCTGGGCCTTTTTTCCCATTGGAAAATCCAAGCTATTCCTATGGAAATTTCTCGCTGTTTGATTATACACCTTATTCGGCGTTTAATTAAATTTCTGCGTGGACTATAGTTTATGTTGGAAACATAAAGGAGGGTCGTGGGTACTGCTATTTTTAATGAAATTGCCTCTGTGCACTGAAAATTATTAGTGCTTTTGTGGAAAAGATTGAAATTCTATTAGGTAATAATGATATGGGTTGATTAATTAATTTTGTCAATAAATTAACTCTTTGTTGAGCGCTCGGATTTCGCTGGCTGTTTTACAATGGAATTGTCTAGTCGGAAAATTTGGAAGGCTCGCGAGGTAATTGACACATTGCCAATACCGAGACCAATACCTTCCACTAATATTCGCAGGGTGTCTAAGAAACTTCGCGAGTAATTGAAACGCCGAATGCAATCGATATTGGGAACTATAAGGGAAAATTCTGAAGCTCATTAATGACGCGCTCCGTTGTTTCGTATACCTACATTTTTGGACGTATAGTCATTAATTAGTGAGACAATAGAATTTAAAATGCTAATAATACATACTTCGATATATTTATTAAAATTTTTTAAACATGTTAATACTCTATATTAAAATGCATGTGGTCGAATTGAAAGTTGAAGTTTCAGCAGAAATTTTCAAATTTTGAATTTGACAGTACGAAAGCAGTTGCAATTAACCGTGTACTTTTGTTAAGTTGCGAAAATAAATTATCTAATTTTGACTAACAGGGAGATGACCAGGGTTGCGGGTACTGGATTTTGCCCAAACTTTGTAGAATGATTCTTTAGTCCAAAATAATAAATACGTGTCTCAGGATTTTATTGAATGGAACCTAGTAACAAAATTAGGGGGATTTTTTTTAAATATAGGGGAAATGTACGTGTACGATAATGTTAAATACTGAGAATTTAAAAATCGTACAAACACGTGTAAAGATTAAAAATAAAGTACAATGCAAAAGCTACAATTTGAGACTTATTAGATTAAAATATTGTCATTGGTTTAAAATTTACGTTTGGTCAAAATAAGGGATTTTTTAATTAATTTTCAATTATCCATAACTTTTGAAACAATAAAAACCTTGGAAGTGTAAAACACGACAGATATTCGCAGATATTTGTAAAATAAAGTAAAAACCTTGTAAGTATAAAACACGACTGATATTCCCAGATATTTCTAAAGTAAATATGTATAGGCAAGTGAACGTGCAAATTCAATGTTGTTGATTTTAGCGTTAAATAAGTATAACCTCATGTGATGTTAAACAGCCCTTAAATAAAAAAAAATAAGTGCAAATTTCCGAGATAGTGAAAGATATAAGAGAAGTAAGGACAGAATTTGTGCGAAAAATTTCATGCGACATACAACAGAAAAAAATTTGAAAAATTAATTGTTTTATTTTTTCTTTGGTAAAAGTTTATGGAAAAACTACGGTAGTTTATGCACGTAGTCTTATACTGTTATCAATTTTCTATTAACATTTATTAAAGGAAGGGATTCGTACGGACTTCCTTTACTACTTAAAATTTGAAATTCACATATTTGTTATATTTCTGATAAATTAAAACAACATTTCAGTTTGAATAAAAATGAGAATTTCCTTTCCAATGAATATTTTATCTTCATTTAAAAGCAGACATCTACATTTTTTGATAAGGCACACCTTCATTAAAAAAATGTACTTATTCCTTTTGATACCAAGCAAACTTCTGCGTATTAAGATAAGTTTAATACTTAGTAATTTAACGGTTCTAATGGTTTTTACTAACTAACAATAAGTCCACATTTTAAAGGATAGAAGTATGTAAAGATCTAAAATAGTTTTTTTTTTAATAATTACAGTTACCAAATTTACACTCCATTAGTCTTAAGTTTATAATAATCTTAGCAGCATTTCAAAGCTATATATTCACCAAAAAGAAAATAGCTAAGAAATTATAGTAAATATAGCAGCGCGTCAGGCGCAAGCCGAGTCGACAGAAATTCATATATATATATGAATGAATGAATGAAAAACGGATGATCCATCAAAGAAGGAAAGATAATGTCGAGGGATAAAAGAAAAGCATCGGGATGAACTGACCGGAATGAGTGGAGTGCCGTCCGGTGGATGGCTGAGTGGCGGAGTGCGGCAGCCTGGCGTTCGCATCCTCGCTGCTGTGCCCGCTGCTGGCGGCGCTCATGGGGCTGTCGGCGCTCCTCCGCTGGCCGGCCCTCGGCGTCTCGGCCGTGCCCGTCGCGGCGGTCGCGGCCGCGGCGGCCCGGGCCGGCGTGTCGCGGACGGGGCCGCGCGAGCCCAGCGGGCTCGGGCTCGGCGAGAAGACCGACTGGCCGCCAAGCGAGTGGGTGCCCCGCAGGTCCATCGGCGAGACCTGCATCTCCTCCAGGGGGATGCGGCCCCGCGACTCCACCAGACCCGGCGTGCTCTGGCACCTGCCCATCGCCGCTGCGAATTTCGAATCACACCGTACTGTACTCACTGCGTGGTCAGAGCGGAGTTATTCGTTCATCGTGTCAGATTAATTCAATTTTTGTTGTTGTTTGTTATTTTTTTTTATAAGACAGAGAGCTTTTTTACTTTCATATATGGCGACAATTCGTCAACATCGCGTACACCTACGCGGACATCGACACGGGCACCACGAGCATGCGTCACTGTCTTTTAATGGTCTAGATTGCACGAATAAAGCTGTGTGCGCGTATACTGTGTGTTTGATGTGAGTTAAAGAAACTATTTATTTTTTTAGTGTTGTTTGTATTCGAATTGTTGGTGAGGTGTCATATATGTCGAGTAGTTTGTGTGTGTTAGCGTTTCTTTAAAATCAGTGGAATTCTGGCGTTTAGGTCAGCCTTTCACCCTTTAATTAATTTAATCGATTTCTTTTTAAAATTGAGTCAAGTAAAAATAGTTCTATGAAATAAAAATAACTACACGATTCTGGATAAAAAAATTAGTGCAAATCTCCTGTGCTTTAAGATAACTATCTTGACATGAATATTTTGTATTCGAGTCGTCGTTCGAGTCACTATGAAGTATAGCTTATAAGAATCTACATCTTCGATTCGATTTTATGAGAAAAAAATTAAAAAATTAATTTATTATATTTACGTGAATGTACAACAAAGTCTGCAGAATTGATTTGAAATATTAAGACAAGCGTGTCTATTTGTCTATTTTTTTTATTTATAATATTAAATTATAAAAATGAAAAAATAACACTTAATTTTTTTGTTTAAATTGATACAAGTTTTTTAAATAAAAACACTTAAATAAAAAGATGAATTTCGTTTTATGAATGGAAATATTTTACTACGATTTTTTAAGATCTGCTACTGAAGTAAATATCAGTATCTCCAATGTGTAAGAGAGATGTACATTTTTTTGAGATATGTATATCTTTCTTGCACTATTTAAGTGTAAAAAAATAGAAGTTCATAAAATTATACACCAGGAGATACTTTTCACAAGGGTATGTGCTAACTCCAGTAGCATATGCTTGCAATTCTTAAATGATGTTACTTTACGCTTAGAATATATGTACAAGTAGAAAAAGGCGAGTTTAGTCAGAAACCGGCTATTGATCTATTTTTTAAAAACTCTTCCGCAGACAAACTTTTGCGCGACTAATTTTATTACTGGAAATCGGAAGCATTTAAAAAGTAAAATAGCAAAAGTAATTCTATACAAAATAAGGATAACATATATGTGAAAGTAGAAAAGGTCGAGTACGGTCAGACGTCAGCTTTCAATTTATCATATGAAGACTACTTTCAAAAATAAGCCTCATGCGTTTAATTTCGAATTTCTATACTTCCAACAGTCTGCAAAGTAAAGCGTCGAAAGCAATTCCCCATAATTAGGATAACAAGATCACCGGCCCGAAAGTATCACCGCTCGTTGTGTCGTAATCGCAAATACCGAAATCCACGCGATCAACGGTGCGCGCGAATGTCGGCGGGCATTAATTTACCAAATCCGCGATCCGTCGATTCATCAATTAAGCGCAGAAATAATTAATCGACGCTAACTCACCGTAACTCTTCGCTCGCGCGATTCATCAATAAGGCAGCCGGTTTACCGGCCAATCAATAATAGCGCAACTGCGGGGGCAACAGCGCCTCGCGTGTCACTCGCTGCAGCACTCGGGCCACCCGGAGAATTCGCGCCCTTAAGAGATAGGCGGGTCAGAGTCGTTCCGCATTTGGCGCGCGCGAGCGAACCTTGGGGCCGGGAATCCGTTAATTAATTAACGCCGGGACTATCGCGTATAGTCGCGATTAAGCGAAATTCGTCGCTGCCCGGGCGAACTTCGCCTCGTTTTTGTCGCGGCTCCGAGTTTCCGGCGAATGCGTTCCGCGAGCGAATGCTCGCTTCGACTTGGGGGCATTGTTCGCGTTTAGCGCGAGGGTTACTTTTGATGGAAAGCTTTGGCTCGGTGATAATTGTGTCGCGTTGGGAGAGGTGTTGCTTGAAATTGCGACTTGTGTGGAGGGACTTCTTATTGGTGTTGATGGAATTTGTCTTTTATATATTTTTTCACCCTGATCATCCATAAAGTCCACTTTATTGACTTCCACAGAGGGAGTAAAACCGTATTTTATTCTCTAGATCATTTTATTCCCATTAGACTCACTTTATTCCCGCGAGACTAACTTTATTCCCGCTAAACTCATTTTACTCGAAAAAAAATTTTACTTTCCGTAGACACTTTTTATACTTTTCTAGACTTACTTTATTTAATGCACACTTATTTTACCTTTCTTTGAACACAGTTAAACTAGATATACACCAATAAATTGAATTGTTGTCGAATAAAGTGGACTTTTTTAAATGATTAGGGTGAAAAATGTTATATGTACCTCGGGAGTAATAGGCAGTTATTCCCTTGGGTGAATTACTGACCTTGCTCCACTCGCGGGAACAATAGCCTATTTTACTCCCTTGGTGCATAAAAATAAAAAACTATTTTAAATGGGAAATATTATTATTGTCGTCCTTAAGGTGGGCAAGGCATGTTAGCTGCGAGGTGAAGTTAACGCAGTGATTATAACTCGCGATCTGATGCATATGCAGGAACGTGGCAGACGCTACGGCAGTCTATTCTCTGTTTTGTCTAACACATGTCTAATGCTACATACGTACATGATATATCAGTGTGTGTCTAAAATATGTATTAGATCTCGAGTTATGCTCTACAGTTACTTACTTATATTTTGCTTAGTAATTTCGTGAGATCCAGTGATCTGTTCGGTAAGAAGTATTCGTAATTGACAAGGAGAGTATGAACTCACCGGGTTCTGGATTTCTCTGAAATTAAGCAGACTGATTCTTTGGTCGAAAATAATGAACACGTGTCTCGGGGTTTCATCAAATGGTACCTAGTAAGAATATTTCAAAATCTTAGGAAAATATGAGTTTACGAAAACGGTTGATACTCTCCTTGTAACTAATAATTGACACATCTCCCCACGTATAGACATTTTTATACAAGGATAAAATGAGAACATCTTAGTGAACCGCATGTTGCTACTTTTATTTATTTTGAACTTAAATTATATTAGTTAGTACAAATTTTGCAATGGTTTAAATTCATTTTGCAATACCCTGCATAATTACAATAAACTGGATTATGTGTATCAGTAACCAGATTTGCTACAATTACACATTTAAAAAAATAATAGGGGAAGGTTTATAATAAATTTTGTAAGATGGAGACAGGCTTGGCAAACTAAGAAAATTACTATAAATTTTGGAAAAATTACAATTTTTATAGTTATTTTCTTGGCTTGTCAAGTCTGTTCCTGTCTTATAAAATTTATTGTAAACCTTCCCCCATTATTTTTTTTCAATGCAGTAATTTAAGTGATCATTGTTTCTCTACCGTGTAATATTCAATAATGCGAATAATTTATTTGCAATCGTCGTGTTTCCTTCAAATTTAAGTGCAACATAATTGAGCAATAAATGTAATATCGTTATCGTTCATTAATCTTGAAAAATTAATGTGCAGTTTCAGTTGGTAACTCATATTAATATAATGCTGCATATTTCGAGAGCGGCATCATACATTTAGAGAAATTTCATTTTACCCGAGTTCCTCTGGTGCGTCGGTAATTAGGTACCTACGTTCTATGACTCAAATACCAAGCAGCTAATTAATTATTCCGAGCTACTGGCGAACGAGTACATACAAGCACTCGCCGCACGTACTCATGGTAAATTTTAGTCTTCTTGATTCCGGTTACTTCTTTGTGAATTTTGTCCATTCTCGTCAACAATAAATTTACAATTACTATATACTTTAAAATTTTGAAAATTTATCATTAAGTATTAATTTTGTAAAAAATTTGGTATATAAGATTAACTATTTACTATGTGAATTTCATTACAGACCGAGGTAAGATTAAGCTTAACTATTTGATCGTATAATTAATTTTTTAAGTTAAATATCTTCCAAAGGGGACATTCTTTAGGAAAAAATTGTAAATTGTAAATGTTTAAATAATATTCAATGGATTGTAGTTACAACTAAATCAATAAAATTTGTTTGATCTACTAAATTGTTATGAAAAAACAAAACTATTTTATTTAAAAAAAAAGAAGAATGAAGCGAATTCATTGCTATAATCTTAGAGAGTCCAATTTATTTTATTATCATCGGCTTACGTGAAATGTAGTGGTTGGTTGTTCGCTAAATGCAATCACTTCATCAATTTTGTCTCGCGCGTTCAAAGGTTCACCGAAGTAATCGCAAAACGAGCGAGCTTTCTTTTTCTCACTGCAAAACAAGGAAATACACGCGGCGAGCTTTCATCTCTTTCGCAAAAAAAGGACAATACGAGCGCGGGAGGCAATAAGAAGGGAGTGGCCTCTGCACGCAAACTCGAATGTAACGCGAAATAAATGACGGAGAACAACGAAATGAAGCAAGAAAGGAAGAAAAAGCGTGGCCGAAGGAGAGTAAAAAGCGCCGGAAATATGAAGGCGATGGGTCGAAAATAAGGGCAAAAATATAGAGGCGCGTTATACATCGCCTCCGAAGAAAAACACAAATAATTCATTTTCTCAAAACGATCACGGAGAAATTCGCCCCTGCCTTCGAGACAATGAAGGACCGACGTAAGAGAGAGAGAGAGAGAGAGAGAGAGAGAGAGAGAGAGAGAGAGAGAGAGAGAGAGAGAGAGAGAGAGAGAGAG
>JAWWEN010052611.1:0-10344 GCA_035582955.1 Sycophila texana | reverse complement strand
AGCAGGTAATGCGATTTACCTGCCGAAAATGAGATTAAAAGTCCGAGTGCTGCACTCCGATTATTTTGGTCGGGTGAATTTTTAAGTCATTTTTCGGCTCCGCCCCGGCATAAAATCTATTGAAAATCATTCTTGGGACCTTAAAGAACCTTTTTATGAAAAAAAAAAATAAAATGATTTTTTCAAAATTCAAAGGTGATGTTACCCCTTAACTTACTCGACGTTCTACGGGAATCTCCTTCAAACCGTACTATATCAATGAAAAAAAAAAAAAAAAAAAAATACATAAATAAATCTGAAGACAATTAATCGAGGAATTTAATTTAAACTACAATGTGTAGCAAATACTTTTATATATACATATATACATCTATCGCGGAAATAAAAATCGCGTCATAATTCATGTCATCGATGCACAACTTCCGGTACTTAATTATCCTCTTATCTGCGCGTACCGCGTGAACCCTGCACGGATTCAGTCTTGGAGTCGCGCGTCTCCGGCTAATGTACACATATACACATCGCGCGTAAAAATACAGTATTTTTTTTAGCAAACAGAGTCCGATTTACTCGCCAAGGCTAGCCGGCGTTCTATAAATTTTTATCAAGGTCACCGCGTTCGATCGGCCTCCTTCCCTCTGAGAGGAGTCGCGCGCCTCTCGCCTATGCCGCGCGCGCGATATATGAAAAGTCTATTTCCAGGTGTGCGACGGTTAACTCGATAATAAAGATGTCGCTCTCGGTTATCTATCGCGCGGCTGCGACGAATTTTTCACGGCCGGTTGCCCGCCGCAAATAACCGCGTCCCCCCTGAACAGGCGGCGCGCGCCGTTGCACCCTCCTCCCCTTTCTCTCCCTCCCTTCGGTACTTCGCTATTTCTCTCTCGCTCGATGTGCACTGCAGCCGTTTCTCTTCTCTCGCGCGAAGCGCACCTTGATGATGGCGACCTCCTTTATTATTACATCGCTCGGCGTACAATTTTCGCTGGCTGCCTTTGGGTGCCCGCCTTTAGACTCTCTTTCTCGTTTTTTTTTCTTCTTTTTTTTTTTTTAATGATTTATGTAGGAGAGGTGAGGAGTTTTCATTCAAGAGGACACGGAGAATTGTTGGGTGCTTTGTGAAATATCGAGCGATGCGGATGTACTTTGTTTATTTTTCTGCAAGTGTATTGGTCACTTACTTTGAGATGGTTCACTTATTGCAATTTGGAGAATTAATGATGTATTTATTCAGTGTACTGTATTTATTTGGTAATATATTTTCTTTTATACTGCATTATTAACGATACGTTAAAGAAAAAAAAGAATATTATTTAAAATTCTTTTCTACTTGAAGAATTAAATAAAAAAATAAAATAAAAAAGAAAATAGACTAAAGACAAAGTTTCAAATTGAAGGTATTTGATGTCTGCTTAATTATCGCACTTTAGATTTTAAATACTACGGTATCGGAAGTGGTTTTCAGTGAAGGAGGTGAATATTAAAATAAAACTCATATTTAAAAAGTACTTGAATAGCGAATTGTATAATTTTTGAACAGTTGAAAAAATAAGAGCTATGTAACCGTAATTCTTTCCTTTTTCCCCTCCGAAAAATTCAAGCTGAAAGGCGCATGTTTCAGAGGAGAGCTAAAAAAGTTCATATTCATTCGCAGCTTCAAAATTAATGGATAATTCGTTTGATATTATTCAGTTGAGTAGTGCTTTACGTGGCTTTAATACGAAATGTTCCCGGGACTTCGTTACGCTTGAATTTTTAAATGAAACTGTTCTCTAGTGTGAAATAGAGAACCCACTGCTAAAAGGTTCATACCTTGTCTCGAATTCTTTGCTTGATTCAACTTGAATTTTTTAAAGCACCTCGCGCCGACTTCACACTTTTTCTTTTATTGCAAGTGTTTCCCAGAAAAGGTGCTCTTAATTAGATTGCTATGGTACAAAAATGTTAATGTATAAATTAAAATTTTTAAATTGAGAAAAATTTAGTACACAATATCTTTCAAGTACATAAACATTACCATTAATTCATTTATTGGTAAGATTTATTAATAAATTTATCTTACTTTCAGGTTACGAGAACATCGATGCGACTGAGGAGAACCTCAGAAAATGTGCTTGGGTTTCTAGGATATGTACACCTAGTGGAAGTATAAATCCGGATATATATGACGACGAGACATGTCCCGTTGTAACTAAGTTATGTGCAAGACTCAAGGAAAATTAATTGCTCGTATGATTATACTGAAATGAATTTATATTTATTGTAAACTATAGTTAACGTAAGAGCATAGCGAGCTTCAGAGTTGGTGCATTTTTTATCTCTGTAACCTATTGTAAAAGAAAAATGATTGAAACAAAAATTCAAGAAACTATAAGAATCGTAGCTAAAAAATGAAAAGTACAAAAGAAGATTGAATTTTTTATGCAGGCAAGCAATGTTCCTGTTGTAAGTGTATTTTTTAAAAGAATTTTAGTGGACGACTTAACTTTATACGAAATTTTATATTTTTTTCTTATGTTTATAAACTTTACCATTTAATGTTTTTGTAATAAATAAATGTTTCTTAAAACAAACTTCTCTCATAAAAATTGTATCCTAAATTGTATCTTATTGTATCCTAATTTCATCCTCAGCAAATTATACTTTGCAATCATTCAAAGAAAAGCGACTCCCATGAGTCCTGCGTTAAAAATAAGAAGTTATTATCTTAGTTAAAAACCTAACAGCACTTCTCAATAATTTAATTGTATTATACGCGGAAAATTTTTTACCTGAATATAGGACTTTTGGCGATGCGTTGTAATTTTTATAAGAAAAGATTAGTAAAAATTACTCAAATTTCAAAAAAAAAAGAAATCAAAAAATTTATTAATTATAAAAAAAATACGGTGCTTTACTTGCTACTAAAATAAC
The DNA here is from genome assembly GCA_035582955.1 of Sycophila texana. Taxonomy (NCBI): domain Eukaryota; kingdom Metazoa; phylum Arthropoda; class Insecta; order Hymenoptera; family Eurytomidae; genus Sycophila; species Sycophila texana. Next base: position 7,431 of record JAWWEN010052611.1, on the reverse strand, counting down.
AAAATGTTATCAACAGTCCGAGTTTTAGGTGAAAATTATCGGGATTTTAATCTACAAATGAAGTTTTTTCACATAATAATTCTTACTTAAAAATTTCTATCAGAGTACTATACTAAATATCATGAAATTTTTTCTTATCATTAATTCTTAATTATTCTATACTCCCATAGAGTTCAAAGTCTTTTTCGACTTACCCGTTATTACACTATGATAATAAAACATTAGTATACTTTTTTCTCCAATTATCCCTATTTACGCACACAACATTCCGAGCTTTAAATTTTAGGCTTCTAAAAAAAAAAAAAAACGAAAAGGAGACAAAAGGGCTCCTCGCATGAATCAAATCCCACCGACTGCCGGCTCGAAAAACTCAAACGATAAATCCCCAATTCTCCCGCGCCCTCCAACCAGATGAGTCAAAATCCAAGCGCGTATATCCACGCTCGCGGGAAAAAGGCGCATCTTAACCGTCGCGCGCCACGCCAGGCGCAAGCGATGCGGCGCGAAATTGCATTTCCGCCTCGCGGCATCCGCGGCGCGCGCATCCGCTCTCTATATCCCCCGACCCCACCTCCCCCCTCTGCCCAGTCTCGATTCCGAAAAGCGTGTAAAAAAAGCGAGAGAAGCGAAAATAAAACAAAGAGAAATAAAAAAAAATTAATAAATAAAAAGTATACCAAAATAAAAGAAATAAATGCAGCGCGAGAGTGTAATGACGGTGAGCAGCGAACTGAAGAATCGAATTCACGCGGCTCTTTTTGACGCGACGCGACAGGCTGCGCTTAATTTGACGCGGCTCGCGCGCGCTTCCGCGGGCACGTCACCGACATGCGCTTTTTACGCGGCGCTTTTAGTCCGGCAGCGCGCGCGGTTCGCTGCCCGCCTCGCTGGAAGCGTGCTCGAGTGTTTTGGTTTTGGCGTATTCGCTACTGGCCGGAGTGCGTTATACCGATTAATTTGATGATTGCACTTTTTTTTTTTTTTTTTTTTTTTTAATGCTCGATGAGCAGAGTTTGGCTTTGAAAACTACGAAGCAATATTAACTATTTGTATTTTTCTGGCAATGTAAATGTTAAATCTGTCAGTTTTTACATTTCCTTTTGACGAGCTTTTATTTTTCACGTTCAAAGTTTAAATGAAACTTTGAAATATATATACTTTTTTAATATTTATTTAATTTATTAAGTCTCGTAGTTCATACAGCGCAAAACGTTAAATACTCGTATTTTGTTTGTTGACTTAATTGTTTATTGAAATTTTTATATAAATTAATTATACCAACCGGTTCTACGGAAAAAATCATGAAGAAAAGCTTAGCACCATTTTCTTATCTGAGCCTTCTATTTTGCAATAAAGCATTATAATTTATTATAAACAGATTTCGAAGAGAAGAAGCATATTTTAAATATTTTTGTTTATAACTTTTTATTACAAATTAAAAGAGTCAGACAAGTAAACGGTACTGAGGTTTCTTCATGGTTTTTCGCCTATAGAATTGATTAGTTTTTCGAAAGTTCAATCTTTATGATAAGTAGTTTAAAATAATTTTGTAATAAACAATCGAATCAACAAACAAATACGCCTATTTTATTTCTTTCTAATGCAATATCGACAGCATAGTTAATTTCGTGCGGTGTATTTTGTACTAGCTATGGGACTTAATGGGCTAAAGTATATATTTTTTATTAATTAATTTTTTAGAGCCACCGAGTGATTATAAAAATTCCCTATTGAATCAATTTTACGACGAAAAAGCTAAACCATTGTATAGTGATCATATATCTCTCGTGTCAAACGTGTACACAGTTCATAAAGTATCAGTGGATTTTGATTTTCAACTATGCGATTTCCGTTGGAACCTTTTATTTACAGACGCCTATATTCGAGAAATCCCTGTATATGTTGTCGACTGAGTCTCTTCTATTTCAGATTCCAGACTTTTGACGTTTCATATTTCGAAATGCCCGGATCCCCCGCGTATCAGCAAAATATTTGAGCTTTAGATGTGTAGTCCGGAAAAGTTATCGCTATCCGAATTCGAATGTATTCTCAGAACGAAAACGACATGCACCAATAATAACGTATGGAAAATAATATTTATTCATTATTTTAGAAACAATCTTTACTTCCGAAAATTTGCAGATTTTTTATTTTTCGAAAACAATCTTTCCTTCCGAGAATTTGCAGATTTTTTAATTTTCTAAAACAATCTTTTTTTCCTAGAATTTGCAATTTAATTATTCTTTAAAATAAACTTTGTTAAACTTCGAATTTCGATACATTTTTAAAATATGATTTTTCATATATACACTGGACTAGCGAGAGACATTTCACAAATAATTCATGATTGGGTTTATTTTAAAAATTACGTGAAAAAAGGTAAGCGTGGGACGTGGCAATTTTTATTTTAGCCTGAATTTTGAACGGGTTATCAACGCTGTAGAAATTTTTATATAAAAAATTATGAAATATTAAAAAGATATTCTTGTATATTTCTTACTTTTTCCTGAAAAATTTACACAAGTTTTTGTACAATATTTTTAACAATAATTAAAATTTTCTAATCTACACGTATCATGTTTCGTTGCTTCCCTAAACGAAGTAATAAACTGAATACTAATTATGAGAGTACCGGAATTTCGGAGCACGAATTTTATTGAAATTACGTTCTTACATATGCAAGTATTTTTTACATATACACATAGAGGAAACTAAAATTTTAAACCCGAATTTTTCGAAATTTGTCAAAATGAAATGAAAAATTTATTTCAATCCTTATTACGATAAAAAGTCCAGTTTTACTATTGTTTATTCTCTCCTTCTGTTGCCATAAATCACACTACAGTTTGAATAAAATTCATTATTCGGAATTCCGATGCTCCTTCGACCAATATACAGACACTCTGAAAGTAATAAATTATTAATTGCAAATTTAACCCAGAATCTCACCGCACCTCCAACAACATTACATTAAAATTCACAAATCAATTTAAATCGCGTTCATCACTTACTTTCAGTTAAAAAAAAAAAAAAAACAAACGGGAAATCCAACGTGCACTTGACTCGAGCAGTGTGCATCGCATTTTCACGGAAAATCAATAAGCGAGCCGACGGTCTGGCTCAGTCATAATTTTCTCCTCCACCTAAGGGTACCTTAGTGCGCGCCTTTTTTTCCGATTTTTTTTTTCCTTTTCCTAAAATACCCCAGGCTCGATGCGGACGTCTCTGCTTCGCACGGGCGGCCGGTCCGCCCCGACGGCGGCGCTGCCATAACGCTCGAATTTCCGGGTGCGAGTTTGCGTGTCGCCGGCGAAATCGATCTCTCCGAAGGATTTTACGAGGCACGACAGGCCCCGTAATTGGAAGCTCTTCATATGAGCCCGCGGCGCGCGAAATTTACTCGGACGCGCCGGGGACTGTCATTTTCGGCGTGGCTTTCCAATAGGCCGCAGCGTTCACCCTCACCCCTGGCCACCCCTCGAGTTCCTCTGGCCCTCCCCTGCCCGGTCGACGGGCGCGCGTACGGCGAAAGCGACGAGTGACGGCGGCTGACTGGAATTCATTTATTAGGCTCGCTCACGGCTGCCTGCATTCCCCGGCTTCGGTGACTTATATGCGCGTTCCAGTTAGCCTGAATTGGCGCCCCTCTGCCCTCACCTTTGTCTCACTTATCACGTGAATTTGGCCGGGCTTTTTCTCGTAAAATTTTGAGGGTTACGGAATTCTTTGGCTGGTTGATGGAACGGAGTTATTTATTAATCGAGGAATTACCTATAGCTATACGCGTAATCGTAAAGCATTTTTAATTAAGTGATAAGAATCAATTTTTAGGCAGACTCAAGACTCATTTTTTTTTATAGTATTGACATTCAATGAAAGTAGGTTTAGAATGTATAGTCAAAATCTAATGTGTTTATAAACTAAAAAAATTAAGTAATTTTAATAAAAATATTTATTTAATTGTGTAAATCTTCGATAAATTTTAAGCCCCCCTCCCGGTAAAAATCGTCTAGTTTTATCCCATTATGAATCGAGTTTTTTTAACATTTTAGGCCTATTTTATAGCCATTTTCCAAACTAGCTATTAAATGGGCTTAAAATTTATAAAAAATCGTTTCATCCTGGGACAAAACTAGACGATTTCTATTAGGGACATTGAACATCAGTTTAGGTACGCAACGTTAATTGAACCTTATTTCTAAAATTTCGTATAAAATATATTAAAATATTTGCTCTTCTAAATAGCATCAGTAAAAATTATTGTTATTACATATAACAATAGAATAATAATTTCATAATATATAATCTTAAGAATTCACTAAACAAGAGTAGACAGATAATTAATCCAATTTTTCCAATTTAAACAACTTCATATCTTAAAAGAATGGAGGCTAAATGCTGAATTAATGGTTCGTTACTTTTATCAGGTACTTCTTACAAATTCCCTTCGAATCAACCTCGTGCCCACGGCAAACTAGTCATTTTAAAAGATCGGCAATTACGATACCCATATTCGACCCGATAAGCAGAAGATTAAAATAAACGCCTCTAATACACTTCGTCCACGATCTAAAAGTTTTTACAGAAGGGAACAATCCTAAATGACTCATGAAACACGTCGAAAAATTTTTTGTTATCAATCCCAACCGCGCGCGAGCCCTTACACAACGATAATTCAACGACAACTTGGGTTCCCCGTTTTTTTCTTTTTGTTATTTTTTTTTTTTTTACTTCATGTAATTGTAACCTCGAGGGACAACAAAAGTGTACGAATCCCGATAAGACCCGGAGCTCTGGGTGCGGAGATTTTTCAGGGCGATGTTGGCCGAGGCGACGCAGCGGGTGAGCCGCACGAAAGCCTTGAAACGTCAGGCTTATATTCTCAATGAGAACTGAATAATCGCCGGGGCTCGCGCGAGAGCCCCGGGAGGCTTAAGGTGAGTTCGGCTCGATTCGAATTACGGAGGCCTTCCGCCCGGAGGGGCCGGGGAGCGGAGTCTTGCTCGCGATGTAATTTTAGCGACGCCGAGCCGAGCCTCTCCTAATCAGCGCAATCATCGGGGACTGATAACGAATGGTATAGACCCGGATCGATGCCCGATAATCCCGCGAGAATTTTGCATATATAGCTGCGTGATTTCCCTGCGATTATACCGCGTTAGCTGGGAGTAATTTGCCGAGTGAATTAAGTTACTTTAAGGATGCGTGAAAATTTTAAAGATTAGGGAAGAATATCGTTTGCTTTTTACAGGTGTGTTGCGTGAACAGATTATTGCCGCTCAGGCAAACAGTTTCTGAGATAATTATTGATTTTAAAAATGATATATATCTATATGCATAGATTTGATCGGAATTATGTCAATATCATAGCTAATGTGATTAAGTGCAAACGATCAAATCACTATATTAATAAAATACATGGTTTAAAAAACGTATTCGTATCTATCTAAATATGAAAGAGTGGAATTCAATGTGAAAGAGTGAACATTAGTAACTCTTTCAACGTTATAAGGATCGTTCACTCTTCCCAATATGTGGATGACTGTATTCTGTAACGACAAAGAGTGAATTTTCACTCTTTCATATTTAGAGGGTAATGTGTTATTTTTTTGAACCATGTAAGGCTTTTATAAATATATTGATTGAAAATACTTTAAGGATTACTCGCTACTTCATATTATTTAAAATGCACCTGGAATAGTCTTTTCTACTAATGTGACTATAATAAACAAATAAATAAATATATTCGATTAAAGAAAAATCTTCTTTAGAGTAAAATGGATATGCTTTTTTAATTTTTCGATAAAAAAACAATATTTTTAACAACAACCATTAAAATGTATTTATGCTTTTAAAACGATTGAATATTATTAAATTTCTAAACGAAACAATAGAAAAAATTCGGTTTGTGATCTTTTTGCCTGAGATGACGATGACAGTAATATTGATCGCATGACTCGGTAAATAAATTGTATTTTGCTTTAATAAATTGTAATATATCAATTGACGAGAAATTAATTCTTATATGAAATACGAAATATTAAACTTTTTGCAGTTGAGGCCAGTGTGAGTGGAATTTCGACCGAAACTGTTGCCGTCATCATCATTCATTAATGACAAATTCAAACTCAAATTATGAAATATTTGCTTTCAAAAAGTCTACTTATGAGTAAAATAAAACACTGGAGGAGCTGCATACAACTTTAAATAATGCTGGCTGGAGCTGCGTACAACTTTAAATAATTTATCTACGAAGCTTTAAAAGCTTTTCGTTTTTTCGGCGAAAAATAGTGCCATCGTTATTTGTTCATAAAAAAATTGACACCTATAAAGTACAAAATATTATATCATAATATTTATCGCTATGCATTTATAAAATTAACGATCCTATTCTCTTTTCTTTTCTAATTTAGCACACAGTTAGCCATTATTTTTTCATATATACAAGCGTGTGCACAGTGATTCAACGCTCATTCAAAAATTCGGCTATAGCTTATTCAACAATTTCATCAAACTTATCTCCCCCGGCCGCTTTCGAAAAGTAAACAAAATAGAAAAAAAAGTGTCCAATCGATCAAAGAATTCGCATTTCCACATTAAGCACGACCTAAAAAACAAACTTGCTACCCTCCCCTTAATAAGCACGTCGATCAGGCGAAAAACTGCGCCGTCCAACAATGAACTACGCCGCGGCTCGTTCGAGTCCCGGATGAATTCAGCAATCGGCCCTGCAAGGGCGGGTCCCCCGGACGAGTGTTGTAGCCCTCCCCCCCCTCTCCGTCACAACAATTTCGAAAGTAGCACGCGGCCAAGTTTCCGGGAGGGGAAAAGCACGTCGGACCCTCCCACGGATTAACGGCCTCGCGACGACGCTTGGCGCGGCCCGGCGCTCGAGTCCCGGTCATTTTGCAAGTTTTATTTAACAGCTCGACTTTTACGAGCCATACCGCGAGATTGGCTCCCGGGCTCCGCCGCGGATGCGCTTGCTTTTTATTAGGTACAGACTTCAGATCCTCCCCTCTCCCCCATCCCACCTTCCCCGCGCTAGTTTACTCGGTTCCTTGGAATCGACTCTAAATTTCCTCTTCTCTTCTTACTTCTTTTTTCTTCGGAATTAATTTTTACGCAGGTGGCTTTAGAGGCCTCCGTGGGGCTCTTACCTCACTGTTATCGGCCTTGACAATTTTTTATGAATTTTTTTTAAAGCGCACATTTTCGAGGATTAAGGCTGCATCTTTTATGCCTCGAAGCTGATGAGCAAAGGGTATCTGATTTTGTTCGACGCGTACTTGTGCTTTTAATGCTTATTGGAGGAACTCGTTCAGAATATAATATAGGGATTTCCATTTTCATTAAAAAAAAAAAAGATGTGAGTGGCCATTGCACTCATGGTAGGAGTGAAACTCTCTCATTTGAATGCGTGATTAATAA
>JAWWEN010052610.1:0-10347 GCA_035582955.1 Sycophila texana | reverse complement strand
TTAAAAAAAGAAAAAATACGTGTCGATTATTTTTTGATATTCTAACTGACACAGTTCATAAAATTTGATTTTTTTTTGTTCTTCCCAATTAAAGGGATTCATTAGAATAAAATATTTTACTCACTGTAATAACAAGGCGTTAGGTCCATAAGACCACGTTTGAGGCATGGTTCTGAGGTGCAGTAGCAGGCGTTCTCGGGATTGCTCTCCGGTGGATCCGCGAAGTCGTCTTGCAGTGTGTACTCATAGCCGCGTATTCCGTCCCTTTCGACCTCTTTAACGAAAGAAATCGGCAGAGGCCGACAGAAGGCCTTGCGGTACACGCGGAACACGGCTTTGGGATCCATGTTCGTCGGAAAGAACGTACCCTCCGTCGTGCCTCTTATTCTGTTGCACTTGGTATTCCTAAGAAAAAAGAAAGAACATGTTTTTTACTCTTTTTTGCGTGTACTGCCGCGATTTATTTATTTGGGGTAAAAGAATTACTGACGCTACATAAGAGGGAGATAAAATAAAATTTCCATCGTCCAGTTCGGAGAATTTTAAGGTGAAATTTTTTTGTGCTTTAATCTTGCATTTACCTTTCTTTATTATTCGATAATATTAATCGAGTGGTACGATGCTTAAACCGTTAATAAAGAAAATATTTATTCAATTATTATGAATATATTATCCTCTCTTATTTTTAACTTTTATTTTTAATCTGGAAATATGTATACAACGAAATTCAAATTTATACATACTCAGGCCTGGTTTCGTTTCCCTCTTCCTCCACGTAACCCCATTTCGATAGTCCCGGGCTGCCATTGAACGTCTCTATGCTCAAATACCTGCCCAATTCATTGACCATGTCGTCACTCTGCTTCACATTCATGTTTATGACATTTTCACCTTCATCGTACATCTATAAAAGGACATTCAACTTCAAATATCGGCCCTACTGTAAATGAATCTATCTACACAGAGGAAAATGTTGCATTAAAGATCACTATAATATTTACTAAAGCAAGGATAAACTTGGAAATTAAAAATAAATTACTATGTAATGGCTAGTAGTACTTTAAAATATTTAAATTAAATTTTACTCTTTAAGTTATATTAGATTTTATTACATTTTTGGTAAAACTTTCTAGCAATTTTACCTCTTTTATTTTTTAGTTCGTCCTTGCTTTAACAAAGACTATAGTATAATGTTTAACGTAACATTTTTCTTCGAGTGCACTACAGTGATTTCGTAAATGAAATTTTATCAATGAAACGAAGATTTACGTATACATCCGACTGTATCAGCGCAGTTCAAATTATAGAAAGTTTTTTCTACTTTGCATACACAAGCAACACTTCATTCAAGAGTGTCGTTGTGATGAAATTCGATGCGCTAACTTTATTGGCCGCACATTGGAAGTGAAAGAAAAAAAAAATTATACTAAACATAAACAAACTAATTAAATTTGATCAAGGCCTTTTATTGCTTTCTATCTACATATATCTATGTTATTGGAAAATTATTATCAGTCTATATGGGAAAACGTCAAATCGAGACCTCGTGTTGCCTTTCATGCCCATCCGTTTTAAGGAAGGAATTTTTTTTAAGGAAGAAGTTTGCCGATTCAAATTAATTCGATCGATGGCAAGTGTCATCGTAAACAACGGCGACGATGGATATGCAAATTGAGACAATAACTTTTTTTCTCACACCGAAAGAAAATTTAATTCCCCTACTGAATTTCAATCCAAGAACCGCAGAAAATTCAAGCAACAAACGAAACTTCGATGTTGTGAAAAGCAATTATTATGTCACAAACCCCGAAAGTTGCGCGCGCCTCTTAATTGAAGGTTCGGTGGGATTCCTCGGAATTCGATTTCTTTGCGAAACGAAGGAAATCCCAAAATAAAGCGGATCTGCGAAAAAAATCATTCATGACGTCTCGCCTTCGAACGAAATCAATGTTATTTAATTTTTTTTTTTTTTTATTGCGAGGAGGTCACGGAGTTTTTCATAGAATTCGTAATACATCGAGTATAAGTAAGCGGCGAAAGGATAACGCGATATCAAATTGCGAAAATCACAACACCTGGACAGAGAGTGTGATTTTTTAGCGAGTCTAAATTGGAAGTTTTCCTTGAAACTGGGAGCGATGTACTTTAAGGGAATGCAAAACGATTGACGTGTCGTTATATATGCGACGGTCTGCTTTTTTTTCATTATATTAACGTACCGGAAAAATCCTGCGATTACTTGTACCTCTTTATTGCTGGTTAAATGTTTCCAGTTTTTTAATGAGTGACTATTTTTTTTTCTTTGAGACTGACTTGAAGGTGCAAGTGTAATTTTCTTGATATAATTATATTTATTAAGTTTATTTGTTGATGATACATTGCCTCAAAAAGAATTCTACATAAAAAAGGACGAATATATTGACTAAACATTTTTACATTTAGGAAAAAGTATTCTGTATTAGACTTACCCTGTCGAGGAGACCTAATTTTTGAAAGTCAATGTAGCTCGGTACGACTGTGCCCGCCAAAGTTATCAATGAGTCATCGTATCCCCAAAGATAGTCGTTCACGGTTAGGTTTAGAATAGTGTCGCTGCTCAGGTAATTTGACAATTGGATAAAAGGATAGTTGACGAAGAAACCAGCGTTGCGCAAGGTCGACGTGATGCCCTGGAAAAACCAGAAAGTTATTTTTAGTTCCACAAATGCTTATTCCTCGTCCTTTCATTTCGTTTTTATCTTCATGCACCCCTTACTTCTCTCGGCTATAAAATAAAGCTCCGAGGTTTACATTTTTTAGTCGCGATCCTGCACGTGGCATTTTAACAGCAACTTGAAAATTTTAAATTGGCTCGGCTTTGAAGCGTACAATAAAATTTGCAAACCCGTTTTATCCATAGATATGACCATTTCTAAATTTAGTCTTTGATCAAAGAGTTGTGTGTTCAAAATTTTTTTATTGCTCAGTAGTTTTTGATCTTCAGAAAATATTCTCTTAAATTTATTGGAACGTACAACTCTTCGGGCACAAATGACATAAAACTACCTACATTTTAAGCCCGGATCCATTAAAATCCATCAAGTTGTTGGATTGCAGCTTGCACCAAAGGCTAAATTTAGAAATGGTCATATTTATGAATACGACGGGTTTGAAATTTTATTTTAATTTTATTGCAAATTTAATGTAATTTAACTATATAATTTTGAAACATTTTTAATAACTCCTTTTCATTCATTTTTAGGTAATTATGTGGAGCCACATTTGAAGGTGTTGAATCCCCTTGAGAAGTATACAGACAGGAAAAGTTAAAGCTTCCTCGATGAGAGGAGTGAGATAACAGGAGGAAAGTGAAATGATTATACTTTTTTTGCGCTTTTTAAGAGTTACATAAAATTGCACGTCTTTCTCCGATCCCACTAATGAATTTTATTTTATTATATTTGAAATTTATCCTTGATATATTTGATGCAATTAAGCTACATCGATGTCACTTTTTTAGCTTCATGTTTTGTGCCATTTTACTCTGGTTTTTACAGCTTTTTCAAAACTGCAAAAAAGTGGCTGCTTATTGAACAGAAGTGCTTTAGAAAATGATTTAATGCGATAATTTCTTTTTTTTTCAACAAAAACTTACTTACTGGATTCAATAAATTTCGACCTATGGTAATATACGCTGCCATGCGAAGTGCATATTTGATATCTAATTATAATATAAAAATAAACTCGTTCCTCGCCAAATTAGGCAACAATTTTTCAATAATGTATGTAATTATTTTCGAAAAGGCGAATAGCAATTTTTTTTATCAACCTGGCTTGTCAATATCCCGTTTTTTTTTTTTTTAATAAGATTACTATATATATATATCTCATATACTTATTTTTACGAACTCCTTGGTTCTTTTCCATAAGAGGCAAAAAACTTATCTACCACTTGCAGAAATGCCGCTCGATTCGTCAAATAATTTGCAAGAATCCCGTAAAAAAACTTTTAATATACCAATAAATCATAGCTGTTATAAAAAGAGACGAAAATAGCCGCATAGAAATTTCAATTTCTACCAGAAATATCGACCGTTTTTCAACTTATGTTAATGAAAGCGCCATTACTCACCAGCAAAGCGATATTCGGGACCGTAATGAATTCCGTCTTCGGATCGCCAACTGACTGTTCTCGCCTGAAAGTCACCGTCCGCTTGGGAATGTACGTCATGGTGCCGTTCTCGTGCCACGTGACATTTTGGTTTTCCAAAACTTCTCTGGGAAAATATGACAAGATTACGTTGGGCTTTCAATGCTCGCGCAACATTTTGTTTTAGGGAACGATTTGCTTTCCCGTGGAGAAAGCTTTTGTATCGATGACACAATTTTCTTAACGTAATTTTCTTTTTTTTATTCTTTATTTTCAATAATTTTTAAAATAAAAAAAGAGAAATATTCAAAACTTCTTTTTAAAAGATTTCTATCGTGTATAATAACTAATGAAATAAAATGTCCTATAGTTATATTTTGCATTAATTTGCAATTTCTTAAATACTAGAGTAAAGCAAAGTCTTCAAAAATCTAATAAACTGAGGCTGTCATGCCAATGATATCTCAAATTTATCAGTTTTTTTTTTCTCTATATAGAAATTAGATATACATATTATTAATATGTCCTAGAAATTCAGGCCAGGATTTGCACCTTTTTACGTATTAACAATATTTTCCGGACTTCTCTCGTAAGATGTACGTTTGTACATAAAAGACATTTTCCCTTGCCCTGATATCTATTAAATCCTTGCTTTTTTCTACATAGATTATAGTGTTTTCAAAATAGCAAATTATTCAATAAAAAAATATAATAATAAATTAAAAACGGCCTTTCTTGAAATATACTGTTTTTCGTTAATGACGATTGGATTTACATTTTTTGATCAAGATTCAATAAATCGATCATGAGATTGAAACTTTTAATATTTTCGGTAGATTATTTACAATCGTTATTTACAATAGTTTTGTTTTTTTACTTTAGCATTGTTTTTTATTTCACTTTTACTTACTGATAAACGTAGGGACCAATTTCATTGACCCTGAGTTTTTTTTCTTCGCCATTCAGAAACGCTTCAGCATTGGTTATATTGAATAGGTACACTTTCAAAAAGACTTCGATTGGTGGTTTCTGCCAGATATTAAAAGCTATCGTATTCGGTCCCACTACAGTGCACTAAAATGCAAACAACAATTATATCATAATGACATAATACACGAGAAAGAGTCTTGTTAGATAATCAAAAGGGTTATTAAAATTATAAAAATATGAGTTCATTTTTTTCTATATCTTTATGTCTAAAAATATATTTTGCCTTTCATTTTTCATAAGTACGATAATACGATTCATTTACACAATTTATTAAAATTACGATAAAATACATAATTTTACGACTAATAACTTGACTGTTGAATGAAAAAAACGTAATTTTACTTCGACTTGCCACACAAGTATAACTATGTTAAAACTTATTATATTTTTACTTACTATCTGCACGATCGTCTTGACAGGATCGATTATGTAAATGATAAAACTGAATACGCAGCAAAGAATCCCTGCTATAATGCTCTCTGAAACAAACGAAATGCAAATTTTTACGTGAAACGTGTAACGAACCAGTATATTATGTAAAAAGAAGCTGCAATTCCATAACGGTATTATGGAGTATCGCAAGCATCGAAATAAAAAAAAAGAAATTTATTCACAAAATGTTTATCGCGAAAAAGAAATTTACAGTAAACCCGATAAAGTACACGGAGTCATCGGTAATTCAACTATACGAATTCAGGCGAGATATGACTTCGTCGTTCCGCGACCTTTCCCAACATTTTCATCGTGAATAATAAAAGTTTAAGTTCAGTCGCCAAGCGACAGCATATAGTTTTTTTATGAAAATCTACCGCGAAACGATAAAATTTAATGAAAACATTGCGAAGAACACTCGTTATGCATAGCCGCTCTTAATCGTCACTCTACAGCCCGATCAGTATAATTAGTCATAAAAAGCGTACTCTTGGAATTTCCCGGGATAGGGTCAAACGCGGAAAAAATCTTTTCTCCGTCACACGCACAGGTGTACACTCTCTCGGCTCTAAGACACTTGCATAATAAGTAAGCGACACGCACTCTGTGCACTGTACCTGCAATTACGGTTTGCAGATCTTGCGATGGGAATTTCTTTATTTTTTTACTGTTAACACGCTCCGTTAGTTGATTTTTTTTTGTTATTTACGCTGGACATTCCTCACTGGGGTACTAATCGTATTGGATTCAAGCTACCTGAATTCGCGAGTGTAAGGCCGATCGAAGATGAATTATACAAGTGCTAAATATGTCGACATACTTTTTTTTTTTAAAAGATTCGGAAAGGTCATATTTGTCGTTAATAAATCGCGAAAACAACCCAGCTGTTTTAATTAGTTGTTAAAGAATTTATTATTGTTATCCTTATAAACGTTTATTTCTATCAGTTTGACGAAAAATTAAACAGAAGGCTAATTAAAATACGAAATAAATTATTATAAATTAAAAAAAAAAACCGAAGATAAGATCAAAAGTTATATTTTAATTGAATAACATTTTTAAGCACTTTAAATGGAATTTCGGCTAATAAATGTATCATTTTCATGGTACTTACAGTATCATTTCGTATTTAATTTTAAAATGTGTATGTTAAAATAAATTTTCAATTCTCCTTAATTAAGAATAAAACGAGAAAAAATTGTATTTGCCACTTTTACTTTAGGAATTTTATATAGTAAATATACTAATAAGAAAATAGTACAAAAATTTAATATTTAATAATGTAAAACTCTGCGATAAATTTTCATTACTTTCTTATTGCCTACTTAAAAAAAATAAATAAATGCTGATCTAAATATTTTACATTTACTGTGTTAATTGCATATTGCAATAAATTGTGCGAGTTCGACAAAGCAGAATAATCGAAGCAGATGAAGAGCAAATGAATCATTATAGAAGATCAGTTATCAGAAAAATGGGCTACTTGTTCACCTCGACTGCCGTGCAACATGATCCAAAAAAAAAAAAAAGTATTGTATCAGATTGGTGCAGAGCACGATGCGCATTTATTTCAGCTACCAATGCCACTAGGCGGTGATTTACCTTCACACCGCATATGTTGATTTTTTTTTAATTTTTTGTGAAATTATGCCACTATTAATCACACTAAGTGGAACGTTGACTACACCTGAAATTTTTAACGGTTTCATTATAAAGTGGTCAACTTATTTGATTGACTGTGCAATATTTATTTTTGTAATTTCTTAAAAAGTGTGCATAAATTATCTTCATTTATACATTGTAATGGAACAACTGGATTTTGATTAGATTAATTATTTTGTCCTGAAAAAATTTTCGGTATTCTTTCTGCAAAATAATATCTTAGAAAGACTATAGAAGTGATTATTTATTTCACAAAATGCTATGGTTAAAAATGCACGAAGTCACATGAAAACACTTTTCGACAAAAGAACATGACTGTCGTATGTTTCCTTTAAATGATCAATTTAATTGAAAAAAAAAATACATGAAATTTCTAACCCTTATTCCTGAAAAATAAAATTAAATTCTCAAACATCTTGAAAATAAATAATAATAAGCGTGCATCTTCAGAAAAGTTTTGAGACGCATGGAAAATCAGGGAAAGACACTTCGTCGTATCGTGCAAAAAGTGTAATCATTCTTAGAAATTGCACATCTTCTCGGGAATTCTTCAAATTGACTTGGAAAAATGGAGCTGGGTAAATTGTTTTACAAAAGAAAATTATCTCCGCAAAGGTTACACATACGCGCGCGCGCTTCCTAAAAGTAATAAAACTCTAATAAAGACCATATTTTCGCTATAAAAAATGTGACATTACAAAAAACAATAATAACCGATTTATTTACGATTTTTTTTTTTCGGCACCATACTATGATTCACGCATCGGATTTGCATGCGATGTAATCTACGCACCTATATATAATTTACAATATAATTGCGCAACAGGGCCTCGCTCACCTAATTTTTGTCGCAGTGCTAACAAGCGCATCATCTATTCCTGTCATCGTAAAATTCCCTTCTATAAAATCGGCATAAAATTTTTAAAATAAAATTTTAAGATAAAAATCTCTTACTGTCTCGTAAAAAAAAATGACGACCCTGATTTCCGTCAATATTGGAATCAATCGACGTCTCAAAGATGAGCGTAAAGCAACGTTCGAATCACACTTCGCACTTAGCCGGATTGCAAAACGCGACGTTTATTAAAGAGTTCAACCTCGAGCAAGGTGTCGCGTTAATATGTTTACACGGTGACAGGCTCGGACAAAATTTCCACTCGCCGGTCCTCGTTCTCAAGGAGTTGCGGCGATTTTTTTGTCCATGTTTTGGATCGGTCGGTTTTATTGTCATCTCGTAATAAAATAAAGTAGCAGAACTGAAGTTACCCACTATGTAAAGTTGAATAAGTGAAATTGACACAAATTAACGCGTGCTTCACATAAAATATATTATATGTTAAACTTATAGCAATAAGTACAAGATTTTTGACATACTTAAAATAAATAACTTTTTTTTTTACTTGCTTGAATGAAAATTCATTTATTCATTTTAGAGACGAGGATAGGGTGAGGGACTTTCCTTGAGAAAAGTCACGAGCGGACTTTCTGCGACATTGAGACATGGAGTAATGTAAATGAGATTTTTTCGTGCTTTTAATAGGACTAATTCTGTTTTGTCGCTTCTTTATTTTCAGGCGATGATTTACCGATGTTTTTGTGTCATTAGCAATTACTATAATCAGCATGAAAATTTCCAGATCAATGTAAAAAATGCGAATCTACATACTTGAATTGAATAAAGTGTTGATTTTTATATTTTCCTCCCTTTATTAGATATATTTAATTTCAAATACATAATTTACTTGATGGCAAATCTTTAAAAAAATATTTTCTTAAAATTATATTAATTTTTGTTCATAGTGTAAACGATAATATAAACAAGGCATTTAAAAATACAGCTCTAACTAATTATTAAAATAAATTAAACTTTCTTTCTTGCTGCAGCATGAAACAGCACCCATGCATTAGTAGCAGAAAACTTTTTCTATTTTTTTATTTGGTAGAGTACATCAAATTATCATAGTATATAAAAATTATAGTAATTTATTTACCGCACAAAGTCAAATAAAAGATTAAATATGCTAATGTAAAAATTCAGTCCGATAATCATAAAACTTTACATACATTATGTAATTGTGCGTAGAAAATACATTATCTTACACGCATTGCACAACCCAATAAACGTGCAGTTCGAATCCTCAAGAAAAATCCGTATACAAAAACCTAAGTTGTTTTGATTTTTTAACATTTCTTTTTTAATCCTATAATTGCCTCGCGCGTGCGATAATCTGCCTCCATTAGACGCAAAAACAAAACAATCGGCCGAATCGTTAAAAAAAAAGAAAATTGCTCTCCGAATTAATCTTTCGCAAAAAAAAAAAGTTTTGTGTCTCATTATTACGTACGCGTTGATAAACGAGGCGCTCTTTTTTCAGTCGGCGATCGGGGCGCATATAAACCTCGGAATGCATTTCTATTTCATCAATTATTTAACTTTATAACGCCTGTAATGAATTGCATAACACAAATGCAAGTAATTCATGCACTAAGTCAAGTATATCCGCCGAGTCATGCTTCGGGAGCGTAATTTTTCTCTCTCTCTCTCTCTCCGAACGGTTACATACCGATGGCAAACTGTTGCACACGCGGCGCTCTGCACAAGCAGCGATGGAAGATCATTGAACTTTTAAGCGCGACTACCGCCGCGAACGAGCATCACTCGCGCTCATCAACGACGCCTGCATCTCCAAATATTCGGGATAAGAAAAAAAAGGATTGCAATGCTATATAATGTTTTTTTGATTATATCATTTACTGAGAATTATTTAACTATGAGTAGATAATTATAAGAAGGCTGTTCGATATGTTTTGACGGCCGTCGAATGTAGATTTGGCACGATTGTATACAATTAATTTACTTTAACGATAATCGCGTTATATTCAGTTCGTGATGCAGTTTGTGCACCTGAAATAAGTAGCTCGGATAGACTCTTAAATCGCGATAATCTGATCTACGTAAGAGTCTCTCACTGCTCAACATTAAAATATTATCGATTTCTTACATGTTCCGAGCATTTTCTCGTGTAACTTTTCTCGCGCGCAATCATCGCTGCACTCTATATACACTCGCCTCGAATTGAAACTCGGAGAACAATTCAAAAATTTGCAACGTCGCATGAAAATTTCTAGGCGCT
>JAWWEN010052609.1:0-10350 GCA_035582955.1 Sycophila texana | reverse complement strand
ACAAAATATAGCTAAAACCCCTTTTGCCCGCCATGTCCGTTTTACCCGCCCTTCCCCTACTATTGAAGTAAATATTTTCTTAAAATTACCAAATTTTTCTCTCAGTGTAAATATAATATTTTATAAATCTCTTTGTAATGGAATGTGACTATACTGATTCATGCAATTATGACTGTCGTTCATTGCGATAAAAAAATGTTTTGAAATTTCTTAAATTCTAACGATAAAAATGATTTAATGTGAAAAAAAAAATCAGTAACTTTTATTTGGAGCCTATCGCTTAATTAACTTTAGCTTTAAAGTAAACAAAAAAAAAATGATTTCAATATTTCTCTGCTTATTTTTTTCTTTTATAACTTACGTAGTTCAGCGTTTATGCAAGATTTTAAAGAATTAATTCGAATAATAATTATATTTCTTTTATAAGGTTGAATAATGTGGAAAGCCTAAAATTAGTTTAAGATAATGAAACATCTTTTTTTTTCCTCGTAAATTCAGATTTTAGTCCCATATTATTAAGTTCAATGACGAGCTCGTCGTAGACTCTCAGAATCAATGATTCAAAATATCTCGTCTGGACACACGTGTCGCTACGCCAAAATAAAAAAAGGCTTCACGTAATTCTTTCTTTTTTTTTTCCTCTTTCGATCTTTTTATAATTCCGTACTCACGAGCGTACCGAAAACTTACCAACAGTGGCACGTGTATCAAAAAAAAGTACCGAAAAATAAAATTTTCGTAATTCAATATTGTTTTTATCTGTTCGCTGAAACAATAGATTTCAAATCAGAATTCAGAATCTACATGGACAAAAACTATAAAATTCCAATATTTGCATCGTACACAGAAAGTTTCGCAAAAAGTAGAATATTATTTTTTTTAAATAAAGAAAGCTGCCACCAAAGGTTATAAATTATACACTTGTTTTGGAGCAATAAAAATTTCGTATCTGCGAAGCGTACCGAAGGTATAATCCCGATACGCATCAGGCCGGTCTGTTTACGGTTATGAAAAATCGTCGAGGCAGGTGTCGCACGTAGCAGCCCGCGCATACACACACTGCACCGACGAACGAAAAAGGAAACAGCGCGAGTTGCGTATTTCGAATTTTTAGACCTTTTATTTAACCCTTCTCGTCGCTCAGCCTCTCGATCGCGCGCATGCCCGACGTGCCAGAAATTATATACGTCAGTCGATCGGAAAGGCGCGATTTCTAAAAATCGATATGTATATATATATAACCTTCGCAGTTTCGTGCAATTAAAACGCCGAAAAACGCTCCCCCACCCTCATACGCCCGCGAAAAGGTGCACAACGCCGCAGGTGCAGGCCGAATTTAATTCGACTAAATGAAAAGCGGACGGACGGCTTTTTCCGTCCCTCCGATAAATATCGGTCGTTCGCGCGACTCTCTTTTGTAATTTTATTGCGGGGTGGGAGCCGGCGGATAAATATAAAAATGAAATAAAACTCCGGCGTAGAATGACGAAGTCATATTATTTTATTTTACATAAATCGAAGAAATATTAAAGCGAATTAACGGTTTATTTCAGTACCTCGCGCGGCAATTAAATTATCTCAAATACACTTCAATCTTAATTTCAGACTCCGACGGCTCTCCTCCCTCCGCGCCTTTATTCTTTTTGTCTCTGTTACCCTATACGTCTCTTCGTATCTTCCGTCCTCTGCTACCGCGTTTAATTCTCCCCGGCCCCCGGCGGCTTGTCTCCGTCGTTCTTCCCCATTCAGTTTAATGCCTCTGGAAATCTGCTCAATATTTAACCACGAGAGTTCAACCGAAATTTTCCCTGTTAAATTTTCACCGACGTTACACTTTTTTTTCATATCTTTAGAATAATATGGACTATTAAAAATCTGCGCAATTCGAAACACTTATATTTTTAATTTAATAAGTTCATAAATATTGTGTGTTATTTGATTTTCTTCGTAAAGCTATACACAAATATTAGTAATTAAAAATGTTTTATAATGCAATAGAATGTTACGTATACATGTGTAAAGATACAAAAAAAAATTGTATTTTGTACATTTTCTTTGTGTTAAAGAAAATACAAAAAATGTGTACATTAAACAAATATTTTTTGTAATTTCATGTCGTAACACACAAAAAACAGTATTTTTATCCGCGCATTCCCTCAATCAAGAAAACAATTGTTCGTTCCTCTTTATTTGTACAATTATTTCCTACTTCATATTTCTTTTACGCGAGCAACGAAAAAAAATCAAGTCTCGAGATTAATGTTTAAAAGGATATAAGCGCCAAAACAAAATAGAAAGTTCCTAAATCTGATTTAATCGTAGCTATTGCGTCCTCGAGAGTCCAGTCGAATTCCTCGCTCGAACCACGAATAAATTTCGCTACCAAAATCCTAGAAAGTAAGCGGAGTACATAGGGATCCAAAGTCTCCGATTGCGCTCGAAAATTTGCTTTACCGGCCATAATGAAATTTTTAGGCCGCGCTTACACGTGCAGCGTACATGTACCGAAGCCCTCCTGGACTCTTTGGGATGCAGCGCGCGCTTCGAGGCCGATGTTTTCGCCCGAGAGAGTAGAGAGCCGTCGGCGGTGGCGGGGTGACATCTATCGATCAGCTGATGGCTGGGTCACGTAATGGAGTCGACTGGAAGGATTCGCTTTTATTTTGATTTTCACGACGCCGGCCCGGGCCGCGTCTTAATTCGACGCCGAGAGACGGATGCGCCTCATTCCGGCCGATTGTTTATCTTCCCGCGCCCCTACGGGCCCCGACGGTGATCGATCTGCTCTTTATTCGCTGCGCGCACCGACTGCTGCCTCGGGCGATGCTTCCTCCCCTCCTTCTCTTTTTCTTTTCGCCGGGCGGCGGAGGGAGGGCGATAACGATCACACATGATTTTTCGCATCCTATATCGATCGGGCGAACGGGTGATGCTCGGGTAAGGGGGTTGGATCGGGGCAGGGGGTGGAATCATGGGAGCGACGAAACGTTGACATTTGGGCAATAAAACCTTTCAAGTGTGCTTCATATTACGCGTGAATAATTAGATTACGAGACGAAGCTTCAAATGAGCTTCGTGTGACGCTCGGTTGCTGCTGGGATTGGCCGTTGTACGGAAGGCTCATTCTCTTTTGCAGCTGCGCTTTTTTTTTGTGTGTGATTGCGCGTTCACGGCTTTTTTGCGAGCGTCGTTTTTTTTTTTTTTTTTTTTTTTTTTTAACGGGCGTTGTAATCGTAATGTTTGGTAGTTTAATTACGTAATTCTTGCGGGTGTTTTTTGATACGAGGACGCGAAGTCTTTCTTTCCTTCTCCAGTTTGTCCGCGTAATTTATTTTAGAATAATTTTTCACATCGAATATTAATGGAGGCCGGGAAATTTATTGATTTTTTTTTATCTGTGTCCTGTATGAGGTATAGCGTGAGCTGCTATAATTTTCTTAAATAATTAAGTGTCGCTGAAATATAAGAGATCGAAAATAATAGTTTTTTTTATCCAAGTGGACTATTATGTTAATTTTTATATGCATTTTGAAGTAGCCTTTAAGTTGAACATTTAGAATTATTATTACTGCAAGTGGGTATAATAAACTTTCACGGAATAAAAATACTTTACATAAAAAAAAAGTACGTAAAGAAATCACGTTACAGTATATTTACGTAATTAATAGTACAATTGTATGACAGGAGTACAATAAAAGCGAATAATAACATAAAATTGTTATCAAACTTAAAAAAAAAAGAACGCGCAATCAATAAAAACAATCTTTATTCAGATTCTGCTCAAGAAACTTCTTCCGCGATGAATACATAATTTGATTTCAAAATGGAAGAAAAAAAAATGACAGATCGCTAACTTAATCACCCTCGCAGTGATCGATTTCTCGGGCAGAGTTTCTAAAGTAATTTACGCCAAAGTAATATATTTGTTATACGCGCGATCTCGAACTAATTAGTCCGCGGTATCAAGGGCAATCAAAGTTTGAAATTTGAAAACTTGCCGCGGAAGTTTATTTAATAAACCATAAAAAAAGAAAGAGAAAGAGAATCTCTCCCAACCGTCGTCGATTATTCATGCAACAAGATATCCCCCCGCGTCATATCGGCTATTCAAATATTTCAATTACACGCGAAGATAAATGCATATTCAGAGTATCCCGTGCTCGCGCTTAGTATTAAGAGCCGCGAGATTTACCGCGTCGGGCTCGAGCCGCGTAGACGCGCGAGTCTCGCCTCAATTTTTTTCTCTTTTTTTTTTACGGCACGAGGCGCAATATTCACCGACGAAGGCGGCGCCTCGTCCCCGAGCGCCGTAAATCCGTGCGTCTCCGGCACTCCCAGCGGACTTTATCGTCCCGGACGTAGCGGAGAATCAAAATAAACTCGCAGGACGCTCCCTCGAAAGTACCCATCCTCGGCGTCCTTCCCATTCAGGAATCCCGGAGCTACGAGCCGGGGGGGATTCCCCCTCGTGCCTAATCAGCCGCGCGTTGCGAATGTGCGCGTTTTCTTTTTTCGGAAGGTGCACGCGGAAGGGAAAAAAAGGTGCAAGGGCGTGGCTGTCCCCTTTGTTTCGCGCTACGTCATCGATCCGATGTCTGCAGGGCTGCGCGAAAAGCTCGCGGATAAGCGCGCGCGAGGCTCAATTAGTGCGGACCGTTTCGGGGGTGGGGGGATTAAGACACTCGCCGGTGTATATTATACGAGCTTGAATCCCGGCCGCGCGAAAAGCTACGTGATGCGATTCGATAGTGCCTCTTTATCGCGCGTCGATGGGCTAGAGACTGCGAAAGCGGAGCGGCGACTTTTTGTACTCGTTTAATAACGTTCAAGTCGAGTACGCCTTCGAGTGCAACTTTTTTTTTTATAAAGATCAATAAATAAAAACTTTTGCTAAAATTTGCAGCGATATTCGCGTCCGTACGCATATAGGGGGGGAATGGTTTATTGATTCGGTGGGGCGCGGAGAGGAGAGCTTGATCACCGCAGTCGGTGAAATTACAGTGTGCAAGAAAGTTTTTATAGGGGGTATATGACGCGGTGACGTCACGTCGTTAAATCTTACGCACAGGAGGCGAGCTTAAAATAGAAAGGCCGCGCTCGATAATTTTTGCATGCCGTCTATTTTAGTGAGTACCGAGCTGCCGGAATCGTTGCTTTTTGTTTTGCTTAGCGGCACTTTAGTATCTGACGGGGCGGAGGGCAGGATTGATGTTTACGAGGTGCGATATACTTTTGCATCGATCTTTTATTTATCGAAAGATAACGGAGTCAAGCGATTGCTTAATAAGTACGGAGGAAAAAGGACGTCGATTAAATTTTATAACGTTAGGAAGTGATTTTAATGTGACATTTTAGCGAGGTATATTAAAGCATTTTTAATTTCTTAATGTGAATAAATTCTTTCAACGATGAAACCTAATCGGTTGTAAAAATTGGCTTTTATACCCCTCTTTGAGAATAAGCCCTTTGAGTTCGGTTCAAAAATACCGTGAACTTTTTTGCTCCGATTTGCGAAGGCATTGTTCAATATTTTTATTAAAGATTTAAACAACGTTTCAAATATGAGCCTGACCTACAGATTAATTGTTTATATCGATTTTTAGGCAATTTTCAATTATATTTAATTTTGAAGTGAAGTACACGCACGTAATTAAGTTTTGATTATTAGATGAGCTGAATTTTCGGTATGATATATTGCGATAAATAATGTATTTAACAAGTTTAATTTACCGTTGAAAATGGCATCATAATTAAAAATACTTTAAGTAGACGTAAAAATAAAGATCAACGTTCTCATTAAAAAAACATAAAAATAAAAATCATTGTTATTTAAAGAAAGTTCATAAATATATATCGACAGTATGTTTTATACATAATAAAATGTACTCATATTTCTTGAACTAAAATTTTGAATAATTATCCACGACTAAATTTTCTAAACTCAACTAATTTATACTAAAAAAAAGCTCAGTAATCACCACTGACGGTTAGTGGTTTCAACTAATAGTTGGTTGAAACAAATAAATTTTGGTTGAAACAAGTAAATATTATAGTTCAAACAAGTATAACGGTTATTTGTGATTACTGAACTTTTTTCTCAGACGCAAAAATGAACTTATAAAAATAAATCTCCAATAAAAGATCGTAATTGAATCTAAACATAAATTCTAATTAATTCAAATGATTTCAGCTATGGACAGCCTGGAGGAAGCGGCAGCGGCTCGCGACAGCGCAGTGCCGTCGGACGCGGACTTGGGCGCCTCGCCGCCCTCGACGACGACGACGCCGTCCTCGGTGTACGGCTTCCAGCACGCGCTGCACCAGCAGCAGCCGAGCAGCAGCAGCGGCTGCAGCAGCACCGAGACGCCGCCGATCGAGCAGTCGTACGAGTTCCTCATGAGGCTCGGCCACTCGGACCAGCACAGCTCCGAGGAGGAGCTCGAGGTGATAAACGGGCCGAAGGTCGTGGAGGAGGAGGCGGCGGCGGTGGCTGCCGCCGCATCAGCTGCAGTCGCGGCCGCGAGGCAGACTCCCTTGCCGCACAGACCCAGCGCCGCGCCCGAGAAGCGCAAGTGGTCCGAGGCGAACAGCGGCTGCGCCCAGCAGCACAGGCCCGATGCCGAAGCCGCCGGCACAGCTTACTCGGCACCCGTCAGCAGGACCGGCCGCGAGGCTGGCTCCGGATCTAGCGACGAGGAGGTACATTGTCTCCTCTGATCAAATTTTTTTTTGTGAAGTTGATTTAAAGTTATGCGGTACAGACGAAAGTTGTGCGGAGATGATTTAGCTTGTAACGGATGGTTTAACAGGAAGCCGTTTAATTAATAAGGGATTTCTGTTTTGTTATTTTATCTATAGAGATACGTTTACTGTTTGTTACGTATTGTGTATTGTTATTTTAGCTTGAGATTCGTTTACTACTTAAGTAGTAGTGAAATTTAACATACATTTTTTTTAATTTACGCGTTTAAAAGAAAAGGATGAGAGTTGAATATTCGTTCAGAAAATAAGCGACGTTTTTTAGATTGTAAAACTAGATGATAAAATTCCGATGGAAAAAAGAACGTGGGTAAATAATACCAGAGAATTTTCATAGAGTGCATTCATTGTTTTTATTTCTAGGAATTGAATCAAAAAGGCTCTCTTAACTCCTCCATTTTACTAAACGCAATCTCACCGATATAATTACACTGTAATTTCAAACCCATTCCTTTTTATTCGCTGCCCTTTCATAATCGTAGACCTCGTGGAACCTTAGCCAGCGAGAGCATAATGGGTGCAAAAACATTGTAATATTTAATAAACCTCAGTAAACGTAAAAGTCAGATTATTTATTAATTCTATACGCAGATTCAATCAAAATTTATAATCAAATTCATCAAAAATTTAAATGTACAATTTCTTTTAACAGAAAAGTTTATAAAGCTAGTAAAATTATTCAGAGGTAATTTAACCAAACACTGTATTCTCTCAATTTTATTGAAACAGAAAGTAATTCTAATTTATCCTTTTTTTTGTAAAATACTAATACTTTTTTAAAATAAAACAGGTACAAGGACTGTGCTACAGCCGCAGCGGGAGTGCGATCTCACAGCCGGTGCAGTTCCGCAGCTCGCCGCCGACGGACGCGCATAAGCCTGTGCGTTCATTGTCGCCACCGCCGAAACTGTTCCACGCCTCGGCCTACTCGGCTTCGTCTGTCTGCTTGGCCTCGGGCTCGTTGGAGCCGCAGCAGCGGGGCCACCATCACAGGCCCCGCTCGCGGCCCAGGCTCCAGTATCACTCGCACACGAGCCTCGACTCGCAGCACCACCATCATCACTATCACCATCATCAGCATCATCATCATCGGCAGCAGGAGGACCTGGCCGACCTCGACGTTGTCAGCGCCTGCAGCCCCAGGAAACGGCACAGGCCGCCCCACCGTCTGCCCAGGCCCTGCCTCGACTTCGAGAAAATGCAACAGGTACTGAGTGCACGGCCACGTCGAATCGAGAGTGCTCCGGTGGATCTTAACGTTCGTGTTATAGGGAAAGAATGGAAATCATTGTTTGAATTTGAGAGAAGTGCGCAAAGGATTGAAGTGAATGTGACATTAAATATGGAGTCTGGCGTTGGTTCATGCTGCTCAGAAATTGTATGTCGTGCACGTTAGTGATACAGAGGAGTTTCTTTATCTACGTTCGGACGCTTTAATGTTTGTAAAAATCGTTTTAAATTTAGTTACTGAGAAATTATATAATGGACACTTAAAAGGATAATGTCTGGTTTACGGTGCGATTTTAACGATCTTTTTAAGATTTAGCCTCGTTCATTTTCAAGGTGAACCTATGGTAGGGTTTTGTACAGATTAGATTTTTTGTGTCGATAACCAACTTGAATGACATAATAACGAAATTCTGTATTTTCGAAAAAGAAGTCCGAAGACTCAAAGAAAAAAACGCGAAAGAAATCAATCAGCCGCAATTGGCGTAGAAGCAAAGGCTCTCGGCTTAATAAAAGGGTTCGAGCTCGTGCAAAGCGAAAATTTACGAAGCTTTTCATTTCGCCCTAATCAACAAAGTCACGAGACCGCGACACGCGCAAAAGGAAAGGGGGAAGAAAGGAGTGCGACACATGAAAGGAAGGGAGGACAATTGGGTCGCTCGGTGCGTACACACGACAATAATTGGGCGCTCGAACCGTTAACTGCGGCGCGCACGCAGAGATAAAGAGGGAGAAAGAAACGGTCGAGCGCATCGCGAGAAAAGGAGAGAGAGAGAGGGGAAGAGAGGAGGAGGCAGGGTGCGGAGTTGAACGAGTGTATTGGGGGGAGACAGAGAGAGTACAACTCATAGTACGCTAGCGTGGCATCCGTAGTAAATTCCCCTCTCTTGCCTCTTTCCACCTCTCACTCTGTCGCTCGCTCGCTCTTTCTCTTCATCTCTCTCTCTCTCTTTCTCTCTCCCGATATCGTCGCCTCGTACTACCCACATGCACGCGCGTCGGCGTGTACATAGACGTGCGCGCGCGTCCGCTCCTTCAATGGTCGCCCGATTTTCCGCACACCCCCGCGAGCGAACATTTTCGCAAGCCACGCCTCCCCCTCCTGATGCCTGCCCGCCATCTTTGCCTCATGTAAACTCAATGCGTTTCCAGGCTTTTTTTTTTACTCTTTCTCGGCGCACTTCGTCTTTCTTTCGCTTGTTTTTTTAGAAGAGTCGATTTTTGCTTCTGCCGGCGAGGGACGCGGAATTTTTTATGGGACAGACGCAATTGCAGGAGCTGGGACTCGTAAAAGTGCAGATGGTCAGATGTGCTCTTTATTTGTAGCTGATATTTGAAATTTTTATCTGTCGACTGAGCTGTAAATTTTAAATTACATAGTATTAAAAGCTGATAGGTTGAAATAAGTTTAGAAAGGATATCTATAGAAATGTAGCTGTATTTATAAAGAATTATTTTTATAGATTATACTTTTACTGTGTGAGACACAGAAACATAATTAATTTAAAATCCGTCACGATCGTAGTCTTGTTATAAAAATAAATCAATAAAATAGCGACGTTTATTTATAAAACAGTTATATTACATTCCTAATTATAACCATTCAATTAAATCGAACGATAATACTATAAATGAATATAAATTTAAAAATAATATCAATCATTTAAAAAAGAAAAAAGCGAGCGATAGAATGTATTGCACAGCATCGGAAGATGATTCTTTTTTCAAACGTCGACACGTCCTCCTCTCAAGCTTTTGAGTATGTTATCGCGTTATACATTTCAAGGCAACTCGGAACATCCGGGCGAACTTCATGAATTAAAATTCGTGTGAATGACGCGCTCACAAATTTGTATGTAGCTTTTCCATCGGCAGTCGGGCGATATGAATTTTTTTTCCAGCCGAATCCCCCTCTTTTAATCCGCGCGCACGCGACCTCTGTATATGGAAAAAGTTCCGCATCAAAGCTGACGAAATTTTCATCACGTTCTCCGCCCGGCAAATTGTCAATTTCGAGCTACACGGGCTGTCGCCGCTGAAAGAGCGGACAGCCCGATTTCGCAGTGACGGAAGGGACCGGGGGATATAAACACGCATATTTCTGCCTCGCATTTTTTTTCCCCTCTCGTCGACTTTTGATTTTATTGGAATGTGCGGAATTAAACTTTTGTGTGTGCTTTTTTTTTTACAAATGTACAGTTTTATATTTACATTTCACGACTATGTTTTGATGAATAGCGCAGTAGTTTTTTTGAAAGTATAGAGTTTGCACTCATGATTATTTTTGTATAATAGTTATTTATGCACCAAGGGAGTAAAATAGGCGATTATTCCCGCGGGTGCAGTTTGCTGCCCGAGCTTTAG
>JAWWEN010052608.1:0-10351 GCA_035582955.1 Sycophila texana | reverse complement strand
TAAATTTTACTGTATTTACAGTAAAATTTGCTATTCATTATCGCAATTTTTTTTTGATAGTTCCAGTTTGTCCTCGCATTAGGGAAAACTATAGTAATTTTTAATGGAAAATTTTTCTCCGTGTAAATATTTACTTAAAACTACCAAATTTTTCTCTCAGAGTAGTCAAGCATAATTTGTTCAACACACCCTTCATATGCAACATACAAATCTGTATATATAGTGTCCTTATAATTTATTGGTATGCAAAATTTACCAGGCATTATTAATCATACATCAACCAATCGATAGATTCCTCATACTTTTACCAATGCATCCGCAGACAAGATGCATTCAAATTAAGCCAGACATTTCCAACATCGACCGGTTCAAAGGATAACATCAAACAGTCTCAAAAGTTTACACAAAAAAGTATTAAAACAAAATCCCCGGCTAAACCCGTGTCGCCTCGACTCCACATAGTCTAGTCGGCACGAGGCTCGAGTCAGTCGTCGAGAGGGAGTGGGGACGGTAGCAGCAGGGAGGGGGCGAAGTGTCACGCGCTGGGGCTGGAAGAACGAGCTCATCCAGGCGGAAGAGGCACAATAAAGTTTCCCCTGCCCTGCGCTCGCCAGGGGCGGAGTCTCCTTTCTCGCTCTCTCCCTTCATTATCTGCCGAGGGTGTGGGTTGCCGCTCCGGGCTCGAGGGCTATTATGGGCTCGCCCTTTTCGGGTATCCAGGGGTAACCGGGCGACTGTGCGCGACCGCGAGAGGAGCCGCTATGTACGGTTTCGCGCGGGGCGCGTCTTTTTATTCCTCCCTTTGGCTGCGTAACGCCCGAATTGGGAGAGATCGGAAACTGCCGCTGCGGCGAGTGCTTGGGGACGACTCGAACGCGCGTTTACCGTGTTCTTATCGGGGACGAGCGGAGGGCTCGCGGGAGGCGGTGGGATGAGTAATGGGGGCGTCGAGTGGAGGATCGTTTTAAACTTGTTAAGAGATCTCGGGAGATTATCTGCGGTAAAGAGCGTTGTTCAAGCGATCATACTTTTTTTATAACACGCATCTTTTTTTAGTTAATTTTTTTTTTAAACTAATAGAGACGCCCAGAAGTGATTTTAATCGGTAGAAAAACCAGAAGGTAGTGTATTTATGCGGCGAATAAAAGTTTAGACTTTTTTTGACCCTCAGATAATTGTTTTACTAAAAATTACTAGACTGCCTGTGAAAGTTACGGTAATTGCAGACTGTGTATGAACATTTATAATACTATCTGATAAATTTTACTATACACAGTAAAACGACTAGAGTGAAATTTCACCCTTTTTTTAGAGTAATTCTAGAGTTAATTCATTCATAGAGTTAAATTTGAAATGTACTCTAATGGAGTAGAATAATCACTTTACGCGAGTAAAATGACTTAATTTCACTCTGATAGGATTTTATGATAGGATAGGAGTAAAATGACTTAATTTCATTCTGATAAGATTTTTTAAATTATAGTCTACCCTTTCCTCTACATTTGATTGAAAAGATCACTCTACTTCACTCTAATCAAGGTAGTTAATTTCAATCTAATCTTCGAGTGAAAATTTGACTCCAATGGAGTCTAATTTTATTTCATTTCACTCTAGCCGATTTAGCGTGTAAATACGGTAATTTTTTCCAGAATTAAGAACTACTATGCATTTTTCCATATTCTACCAGTATAAATTTTACAATTAATATGATATTGAAACGAATTGAATCAACTCTGATCCCCTATATCTTTCACCTATACTCCTCTTCCAGAAAAAACAACAAAAATTTGAGAAGAATATAAGATTTCCGATCAAGGATTGGAAAACTGTTAGAATCGACGAAAATTGATTCATTCGGAATAGTCGCATAAAATTAAAAACATGAATCACTGAAGCTTTTTTTTATATATCTCTTCTTTATCTTTTTTTTTTATAATTTTCATTCTCTCTCATGGTTATCGGTACATTAGCTCTACAATTCTTATATGTATATGATTACGGACTACGCTGCCATTTGTCGAAAATTTTAAAAACATTCTAAAAGAATTAATGTCAGCCGGGCGCCACAAAAGCAGCGAACAGAAACGAAAGCCAGAAAAAGCCGCTCATTCGTCACTGCCTCGATACGTGAAAAAAGGCGAGTAAACTTCGCCAACGTGCAGGCTACCGATATACGCGTCTGTCCGATCCGCGCGAGGGAGCATCGACAAAGGCATGATCAGGGAGACAGCGAAAGCGAAAAAGAGAGAGAGAGAGAGAGTGAGAGAAAGACAGACATAGAGAGCGATAGATAGATAAATAGAGAGGGAGAGAGAGAGAGAGAGAGAGTCGGAAAAAGGCGAGACGCGTCCGCGAAGACGACGAGGGTGGACATTGTGTTCGGCGAGTTGGCACGAGGGTGGAAGCGGCCGAGTGCTCGCGATAAATCAAGCCTGCCGAAGAGAGGTAGTCTCCACCCCCGCGCGCCTATTGACGGACGCCATCGACGGTTTGCGCCTTTTCACGGCGCGGACCCTAATGACGGAAGCGCGCGCGACGCTCCTTTGCCGCCGATGCGTAAGCGCGTGGCTTTTCTTTGGACGTTTTCTCCGCTCTTTTAGGGGAGGACGAGTGTTGCTGTTGCGCTACAATCGATTTTTACGCCGAGAGCGTGTTTGGGCTAAATTGGCTCAGGTGGTTTAGGGGATGGTCATCCCTGCGAGGGGATGCTCTTACGCATTGCGGTAAACATTTCGATATGTGCGCAGGAAACTCAAATTTTAGTTAACGTCGTTACTGTTAAGTGTAAAATAAAGTAATTCATACTGTTTAGGTGATAAGCGTTGACTTGTACTACTGAATGACTCTATACTACTGTTTGCAAGTATTGAAAAAGGTAGAATTATTTGACAATTGTTATTTATCGGAAGCGATCCTTTTTCAAAGCCATCGTATCGGTTTTCACTATAATAATATTATTTAATAAATTTAGTTAATAAAAATGTTATTAAAAATGTTTGCAGTAGCTAATACTATCTTCTTCGCGACACGCGTCTACAATCGTAACGATTATTATTTATATTTAAAAACATGTATAATAATAAAATTTTATTAGATAAGAATGTGTACGATGACCTTTTTCTTAGTTAAACAAAGAAATCTACAGTAATGAATGTTACTATAGAATCGTTATTTAAATTATTTGTCTTGATGATTACCACATGTGAACCTGAAAGTCTGAATGACACAAATTTAAAAACAATTGTATTATTTTATCTCTATAATAACACTGAAAAAAGTTTGGTAATTTTAAGTAAATATATTTACTTCAATAGTACTTGTTAAATATTTCTTTGAATCAACTAAATATTTCTTCAAAACTAAATGATTTTGTTTCTAAATAAAATTAGTACTTTGAAAAAAATAATTACTTGATAAATATTTACTTAAAATTACCAAATTTTTCTCTCAAGATAGATTAGAAGCTCGACTCTCAGCCGTGAAGATATTATTTGCAAATTCCTAACAAACAATAATAACAGTGAAAAAAAGTAGCAATGGCTCAACTACAACACAATAAATAGCAACTAATGAAGTAGACACGTATTATGTTCTTTAAGGAATTCTTGTAAAAAACAAGATAATCCTTATCTATGTAAAATAAATATACACTGCATACTTTTCTTAACAGCATACAAATCGTTCGTATCCGCGAGTCCGAAGTAGAAATTCGGCCTCCGAAAAATCTACCCCTGGCTGGACGAAACGAGAAGCCAAGGGAACGAATCTCTGGTGGGAGCTTTCGCGCAGCACCCGAAGCTTGGCGCGAGCCCCCGGGCCACGGCCCCCGTCGGAGGGCACGAGCTGCGGCGCGCCTCACGTCAGCCCCCGATACGCGTCGAGAGCAGATGCGCGACTTTTTCCTCTCGACCGCACCGCAATGCACCGGCGCCCGGGCGAACGAACCGCCACGTCGGGGAAGAGCCCGACAAAGCCGCAGCCGCGGAGGGGACTTTGGGCGTCGCGCGTCCCACGAGTCGCGGCGAATATTTTTCATGACGCGATCGACTGTTTATGGCGTGTGAATCTCAATCCTTTTTTTGCGATGGGGTGCGCGGTTATAGTTTGGCTGAAGTTTTCGTGGATATCGCGAAAACCGTTGAAGGTTGGAGCAATGTTGTAAACAGTATTTTTTTTTAAATTTATTTATCATATTTATACATTGTAAATATCTTTATACTGTTTAATTCCATTCAGTGGAATTTCACTACTTACAAGTCCAGATCAGTTCATTTTCACTGGTTTGAACTAATCTGGACGGCAAAATAGTGAAAATTCACTGAATGATAGTGAAATTACACTGAATGGAATTTAGAGAGTACATTGTAAATAGGCAAATGCAATTATCTGAGCTTGGGCCTGTTGCAAAAAAAACTTACACTTGTTAAGATTTAGAAACAGCAAATAGAGTTTTATTTACTGTTTTTACTGTAAAAATTTGAGAAATAAAAACTACCGAGGAATTTACTTATTATATAAACAATTTATAAATTACTGACATAATTCATTTATGAATTACTGAATAAGTTAAGTAATTTATAAATTACTGACAAAGTTAAATAATTTGTCATTAATTTAACACATAAGTCATAGCCGGTTTAGATCTGGTTAATTGACCATTATTGATTTATTGCACTCGCATATATTATTCTTGAATAAGAACAATACAAAATTAAATCAGCAATAATTTACCGGCAAACAGCATTCCATTTGTTCCTGTCTTTACTTACGAGTATATAGAGTTTAACTTTCGATACTTCAAAAAACTACTCTAAACCCTCTAAAAACCGCTTAAGTATTCAACATAACTGATTCCTACCTCAGAGAAAAAAAAACGAAAACCTCAAATACCCCGGAAAACACAAAAAGTGCATCCATGCCCTCATGCCCGTGAAGCCACAGAAATAATTTCGATAAAAAAGAACTGCGCATTTCAAGAAGAGCCGCATTTATCAAACTGCGCTTACACCCAAAACGCAAAGAAAAAGCTCGACAAAAGGCCTCCCCTCTTCAAACTGTTGATCGGACATAGGCCTTGGCTGGGGCTCGGCTTCAGCCTGCCCCCGGTCGAGGGGAGAGCGCCGGGGGCGCGCTCGACTCTCCCCACCCTTTGGACGCACGTGCGCGCCCCTCGAGCAGCTCGACCAAGGGGCGGGGACTCGCCGGGCTATAAAAAGCCCAGCCGCGCACCCCTAAGGAGTCAGTCTCACGACGAGCAGCGAGCGTCAGTGCCGTGAACCCCGTAGTGCTTCCTACCTTTTGCTCACGAAATTCTCGCGCTGCTCAGTTTCTTCTCGCTTGTCCGAAAGTCGGGCCATGAAGATGAGCGACAGTGAGGGTGCGCGTTTCTTCCGGCCGTGGAGCCTGGTGGCGGCTGCCGCGGAGGCCGAGGAGGAGGACGACGACAGAGTCAAGGAGGAGCAGCCGTTCGGCTGCTGCGCCTCGTCGGACACCGACAGCATGAGGTCCTCGTCGGTGAACAGCGAGGACACCGAGCATCAGGCGATGTACCAGGAGGGTGCGGCCGCGTCGTCGGCCCACTGGGCCCATCAAGGTGTCGGCTATGGGTCTGCATGGCCCGTGCCTTACGGATGGGTGCCGTCGAATTTGCTGGGTATGCAGGAGGCCGTCAATAGGCTGCACGCCGTTGAAGCCGCCGCGAAGCAGATCAAAAAGCTCAGGCCGAAAAAGTACCAGTGCGGATTCTGCAACGTTGCCTTCAGCAATAATGGACAGCTCAAGGGACACGAGAGGATTCATACCGGTTAGTTGATTTTCTTTTTCTAAGGATTACAGTTTTTTGTAAAGAATTTTTTTAGAATCATGAAGAAATTGATCTTCTTTAATGTATTTTTAGTGTTCAGAATAAAAATTACTTAATTAAAAAATGTTAGTTTCGAATTTATAAAAAAAAATACAAAGTAATACTATTTCAAATTAATTTCGAAGGGAAAAATAATTTTTAAGAGCATATTTCAATTTTTCTAAAGAATAAAAAAAAGTGCAGCAGATTTTACTTTTATCTATTTATATTGAATGAAATAATGACATTTAAAAAATCTTCAATATAATACCTTGTACCATATAAATTGTTCAAGAGTAGTGCAAGCAAAAACCGCAAAAGCTCAAAGCTCAGTAATTAAAATTAAAAAAATATTAAAGAAATATCTAAGAAACAAAACAATGAGCAATTGAAAAATTTAATTAAAAATCCTAATAATAAATTTCTTTTTCTGATTACAGGCGAAAGACCGTACAAGTGCGACTTCGAGAACTGCGGCAAGACGTTTACGCGTAACGAAGAGTTGACGCGGCACAAGCGCATCCACACGGGCGAGCGGCCGCATGCCTGTCCGATTTGCCGCAAGAGTTTTGGCCGCAAGGATCACCTGAAGAAGCACACCAAGACCCACGAGAACAGGCAGGTCTGCCAGTTGGCCGCAGCCGCGGCCTCCCAGTTCGTCGGCTTTCACTATCCCGCGACGGCATTCGGCCTGCCGGCGTTACCCTACTTTTGACCGACGGCGGACGGAGAAATTGGCGAGATGGAACCGAAGTACAAAAGATCCGCGTAGTTATACCAGTGTTGTGGGGCGGGTGTAAGGCATATTTTTGATAGACGTTTTGAGAGATAAATATATATTTTTTGTAAATTTGTCGAGTGTACATATTATACATGGCGTGTAAATAGCGGAGGACGTGTGATAAACTTGAGTACAAATGTTGTACAGATGTAAATATGTGTAATATAACTTAAGAAAGTGATTTAAGAGTCTATTTATAAAGATAAAAATAAATTTTTATAATATTTTTACCAATTGAAATGAATGTCTTTGGTTTTTTTACATTGAAAATCCCAATTATTTTGTCCTTGATATTTATTCTAACACCCCTCATAAAATCAAGAAGAATATATACTTCGCTGAAAATGTTTCTCCAAATCCTGTATAGCGCGTAAAACTGTATCTGAAATTTAAAAATTCAGCCAAATTTCTACGGGCTTTTTCTATTATACTGCTAATCGTTAACAAGAATGTGTATAAAATTTGCTGCAATATTTCAGATTAGCTGCTCAAATTTTAGTACAATTCTTTCAGGATCTCATACCATATTATGTAGTTCGTTAAACAAAAAAATTGCTTTGCTTTTTGAGTTAGAGAATCTTCTCGAGAAAATCACGGCGAAAGTTCCTGTCAGATTTATGTGAAAAACCAAGCACTGAAAGTTTTTACTGGAAAATTTGCGTAATTCTTATACCAAATCTTGGACGATTGGTGAAGCTATTTAACTTTTAAAAAGAAAAGCTCTTATTAGAGGAAGAATTACGGATCAAATTTTGTCGTTGAATTTTGAATATAAAAAATTTGTTTTCACCTCAACCTATTAAAGCATCTGTTATCCTATTTTTTTAACTAATTTTTGCCACAGTGCCCAATTTAATTATTCACCGCATATCATAGTTACGCCCAAACTACCACTCCAAATTTATTTATTCGATTAAATTTCTCCCATTCCCTTCTTCTGGTCCTTCCATTTTTCCTCTTATCTATAAACAGCGCCTCGCCCCAGGCACACTTGGGCATCCCCTTAATTACGCAAGTCCCGTGGCTTAGGAAGGGGAGGGGGGAGGGGTGGGTTGCGCCCCTAAGCCAAGTGCCTACCGCAAGCCCCGTTTTGACTTTAGCCTCATTCCACTCGACTACAGAAGATATAATATAACTAAACCAGAAGGAGGAGAAGGGTCTGGCGACGGCCGCATACGAATGTTACGGTCGATCCTGTGGGGTGCAAATGAAATTTAGATATGAAGGGGAGGATAAAAAATGTGACGCATGATGGCGTTTGGCCAATTCGTTGACAGATTAATGAGATTTTTGTAACGACTCGTTTAGAATGCCACAAGAACTTTTAAAGTCTTGTAATATATCTCATATCATATTTTTTTTATATTTATTTATTATTTTAATGAAATTAAAAGTTTTATTTTTTTTTAATGTTTTTATTTTGTAATTTCAGATATTATTTGTATCATTAGTATTAATTAAACGTAGTCATAATCGATGAAGTCTAGAAAATCGTATAAGTCAAACTTTGAAAATTTAGAATAATATAGTTAAGCAATCAATCTACTTCTCGAAGTTTCATAACTCAGGAGAACACTACAAGTGAGTAGAAAAGTTTTTTTAATAATTACAGTAATATCATTAATTTTATTATATAAAATATAGCATATGCATTACATCTATACCCTGTAGCTGTTAGTTATATAATATCTTCTGGACAAAATTATTTTTTAAATATTTATTTCTTTTTTAATTAAAACAAAGTATAAACATATATAAAATTGCCTTTAAAAATGTAATTTACAAAACGTACGAAATCCGTAAAAAAAAACTAGCGTTTTCCACCTACCCTTGCGCACTATTCCCCGTACCTCACTGAACATAATCCAATAAAACCGAATCGCGTGACCAATGAAATTGAAAGGCGCACCTCGCGCGCATAGAATCATCATTGGCGTTCATGAACAATAAAAATTCACCGTGACTCCTTCGTCGCGGCACTTTGCGGCTCTGCGACCTTTTTGCGCAAAACTGAGTACAATGAGTCCCCGCTTGGGAAATCCCGGCCGCGGGGCTTTGTCTGAAAAGTGGGCTCGTAGTAGGCGGGTGCCTCGTCGAAGAGTGACAAATTCTACGGGCGGCCGTCCAACGCCTACAATGCGGCTTGCACTCATTCATCCGCACCTGCACGAGAAAAGCCACGGCCGATCGTGAGAAAGTCACTGGCCGTGGATGAACTTTTTTTTAATGCCTCGGACTTGACCCCTCGCGGAGTGAATGAAATTCTTCTTCGAGCTGTGCAGTTCGAGGAAAATGCACGTAGATATGCGTTTATTAAGGACTCGATCTGGAGAGTGGACGTAATCTTTTCTTTATAGAGTCCTAGACTTGAAATTTTATTTTTTTTTTATCGTTAATGATGAGTCTAAAAGTGAAGTTGGTTATTAATATATTGCTATATTAATTATTATGTTAAATGTTATATTAATTTTATTGGTTCTGGCGTGTCCACGTGGTTAGTCATTAATGTATATATCTATGCTTCCAACTACTGGTATTAAGAAAAATTTGGCTATGTAATATAAGAGAAAATGTAGTAGTTTACTATTAAATTAACTGCTGAGTGATTTCGAACAATTCTGTAATACTTAATGTACAAATCTAATCTTGTAAATAATATTGCAGTGCAAAAGGAAAAGTATAATAATTCTGTGTAGCTCGGAAAAAATACATAAGCTTTCTTAGATGCAATAGTAAAGGGAAATGTAAAAAAAAAAACATTTCGATTAAAGTTTAATTAAAAAATCGTAATTAAATAAAATAAATATTAAGTATTCATAAATTTAATTAAAAATATTTATTATAAGTAAATAAAAACGTAAAATTGCATGTATAAATAAATAAAAAAAAAAACAAGTTTCGATGAACGAACTGCCTTTACAAATTTAACACAATTTGCGAGTATGAATGAGGACGAACAGGGTGAAGGACGCGGAAAGGAAGAAACGGAGAAAGAGAGAGAAAGACTCGCGTATAAAGATGAATGAACCGAGGAAAAGCTGATCTACTACAGTGGAGCATATACTCTAAGCTGGCGGGGCTTTTTACGCACTCGTGAATGGTAATTTGCGAGAAAAAGTCTAGTGGCGAGGGGCTGGTTCATTCACAAATCGCGGTGTCCTTTACGAAGGTCATTCGAAAACCGAGCCGCTTAGCAAAGACACTGGCCATTCATACCTGCGGCGCGCCTCCGAGAATCTCCGTTCTACTTCCCTTTTTATTCCGGTGTCGGCTCGCTTTACCTTATTTCAAGATGCTTCCAATTCTTATTTTCTTGCGACAGTTTAGCTTTCTAAATGGTACTTACCGTGTCAATTTTCTTTCAATTTTTTTTTCTGGAAACTGGCTTTGACACAATAACAAATTGAGTGTTAAAGACAGCCTTGGGAATTTTCATTCAGAAACTCAAGAGCCTTTTTTACTTTTTTTCTTTTTAATGAAAGTTCTACGAATAACTTTTAATTTTGTACTTATTTAATTCATTTTGCATGTGTAATATATGCATGTGACCAAAGAAACATAGATTTTATACGGATAAAAAGTTTATTAACATTAAAATATTGAAGCTACGTAAAGAATAATTTATCGCTGAAGCTTAAGGGGGGTTTATAACTAAAAATTTTTTTTTGGAAAATAATTTGAAAATGAAAAATTATAATAAAATTTATATTTTCTATTAAATATTCTAG
>JAWWEN010052607.1:0-10351 GCA_035582955.1 Sycophila texana | reverse complement strand
TTTATTAATCATTTTTCATATCTTCTTAGGTACTTTTTAGAAGAAAAAATTAAAGGTGGTGGACTGCCTTAAATAAAGAAATTAGTATATTATAGATTAACGGAAATTTCGCACTTTGAAATCTTATACGACTGAACAAGACATACGCATGTTATACGTGTTAAATATGAGATATCATTTAATCATGAGATTGAAAAAAAGAAAAAAATATGTATCGATATTTTTTTTACTTCCGTTATCTGCCCACGTAATATGCAGATATTGCACTGTGAAACGTACACCCTACTATACACTAGAACAATATGTACATGTTTCTAAAATTTCCTTGCGCGTATCCCGCAGATCCAGCGGCGCAATCTCATCTCAGCCGAAAGCAAATCTCCTTTGTAACAGCAATCCGGAATAAAAACACGTCGCTTGCGCAGCTGCGCACTTCCGCCGCGCCGCCGTCAAAGCGCGGCTTTGAAATTCAAAGCGCGCCGCGCGCATCCGGCGCGACTCCCGCGCCTCCCCCGATATTACCGAGCAGCCCGCGCCGCTCTTCACGACTTTTACGCGATTCGGAAAGCGAAACTGCGAGCCGCTAAAACGTTTAATTAGCGCGCCCCGCGCGCTTAATTTCCCGTGCAGGGATCGTGCCTTTTCGCGGGAGGCTGCGCGCCCTTTTGAATAATGCGTCGCAAAATTCGGTCCGTCGCGGGAAGCGTCGACTGGACGATCCATTACCAAGTTCCGTCCGCTAATCCCCTCCGGTGCTGCCTCTATCAATTGTCGGCCCGTTTGCCTTTCGTTCCGCGCGTGTCTCGCCCTCCTGGCGAGGCCAAAAGTGCACTGGACTTGAAAACGAACAAAACACACATATTGAGATTATTTCATAAACAAAACTAATGGCACGTTTTGTCCTCAGATAAGGCTATACTGAACCCGTGAAACGCAATTTTCTTTTCAATTTAAAATTTGTTGTACTTTATCACCGAGAACCTCTTCATGATTTGCCACCTTTCTTGGGTTCGATCAGCTGACGCGTTGACTCTACGTTGAACTCGTGGAGTACTTATGTCTATTCTTTTTCTTTCGCGTAATAATAAAATAATATACAATGATATAAGATAGTTTCTGATGTAATTTTTAAAATAATCCCTTGGTTATACTTACTCTCTAAAGTTGAAACAGTGAAAAAAGGGAAGTTTGCGCACTTACAACTATTTTACAGTTATAAGTGCGCAAACTTCACTGTTTCAACTTTAGAGAGTATAGTATTAAAAATAAAATCACATGTATCGTTATAGTCGCATGAATTATTGACACTTACTACTGCCATTGTTATATTCACGCTGATGATAAAAAAAATGTATGTCTCTAATTCAAGTACGGCTATTAGAAAGACGCTGAACGTCCAAAGCAGTTAATCTCCTCTCTCGTCGCTTTGCGGAGGCGCGAGTTTCGGCAAATGCCCCCGTGAAAGGACGGTAACGCTGCCGCTGCACGCGCGCTCGGCGAATCCAAGCGGGTGTACTAAATAATCTAATGAAAGCTCACACTGGCCCCTGTATATGTGCGCATTACCGCAAATATTATCGGGGCCACTCGCTCGATTCTCTCTCTTCCGGGCCGAGTGTACGAGCTAATAATTGGAGCGTACCAGGCGCACGCGAACCGACTCTAAATCTCGCAATGTGCGTGATAAATTCGCTTTGCCGAGCGCCGGGATGCTCCTCGGCTGTTTGTTTCTCTTATTCCATTTAAACGCATTTCAGCGCTTGTTCACGTGGGATTCTTTCATGCGGATCGGTTTCATACGCAGAGCTTCGCGAGATCCGTTTTCTTCAATTTTCGTCATTATCAGGGTGGTTGGGGATAAAATTAATTGCGTCGTGATTTAACATTATTGTACGAAATTTTCTTTTAATATATGAGACACAGTGATTTTTCCGCAAAAAGTTCCGTAATTTTTACGGGAAAATGGAATTCTCATGGTGTACACATCCCTATAAAATAAATGAAAATAAACAAAAATAAAAAATGGTGCGCAAGTAAGATAAAAGAATAAATTTATACCGTGATAATAGTTCAATTTTTTTTTTAAATTCTTTCTAGCATGAATCAATCCACTTTCATACGCCCATAAATGTTTTACAAATCATGCAAACACATTTTACAAACAAAGTTTTATTGATCAGTAATACACCTGCACAGCGCGCCACTAAAAATAAAACTATATAGACAAT
This sequence comes from Sycophila texana, assembly GCA_035582955.1. Classification (NCBI taxonomy): domain Eukaryota; kingdom Metazoa; phylum Arthropoda; class Insecta; order Hymenoptera; family Eurytomidae; genus Sycophila; species Sycophila texana. The sequence continues at coordinate 8,123 of JAWWEN010052607.1, read as the reverse complement.
TAACTCGCTCGTGGTCATTTTAATACAGTTTTCGCATCGGAAAAAACTCATTTACCGGATAAAAAAGCGATAACGGCGCAGATATAGCGCGCGCGCAATTGTAAAAGCGCGCAAAACTCATCAAACGTGGCGGAGCGAGTGAGGCTCCCCTCGTCCATCGTGCAAATATTAGCTCGGCGCTTACGTGGGCGGGGAAGTACATCGGCGAATCGACACACCGCGGAATTGAATCCCAAAAATAGGCGGCCGGCGCGTCGCCGCGAAACGAGCGAAGGAGGCACGCCGCAGAGGTATAGGCCCACAACGAGCGAACGACAAAAAAAAAAAAAAAATAGATTAATCGACAGGGAGAGCGGCGCACGTAGTAAACCGCCGGATGAAAATGACTTTCGACGGAGACATCCGATATGTCGGGGGGCCAAATTGAACGTCGACCGCCAGAGTGAAAAGCACGCGGAGCTTGCGTCCCGCGTTTTTATTCGTCGTGCGCTTTTTTTTTACGCTCGCGGGATGTTTCCACAGAGCTTTTTCCGAAGACGCGAGCGAGCGCGGGCTGCTGTGCGATCGGAAGAGATATTTCTCGGTTCGAAGGAAAGTTTTCGTTTACGATAAAATTTATGCGGCTAAAATTATGGCCGCTGGCATCCAAAAGCTTTGATTTACATTTTACTACGAGGGGAGAGAGGTTTTGTGACTTTTGGCTTCCACCGCTTTTTGTTGCTTCAGGTAAGCTGCAATTTTGTTGCGGTAATGGAAGCAAGTATTTAGGATAATTGCATTTATTTCGATACCTTCTGTTCAATTGTTCAATTTTTACCTTTACTTCGTTTTGATATTGAAAGCAAAGCAAGTGAAAGAATCGTAGATAAATTTATGTTATTGAAAAATATTGTATACTTAGTGCAGTGCACTTGTCTTTCGGGAAAAGAAGATGCTTAGAATTTGTAAAGTTTTTTCATTGAAAACGAGTTCACTCAGGTGAAAGAATAAATGTAAGCTTTATTTATGATTTTTATACTATACGCAGATTATATAATTCAAAAGCGTCATTTATGCGGGTACACAAATAAGGACACACAATTGGAAACAGGCACACAAACGGGGAACTTACACAGACCACGAGAACTTCAAAAGGCACTCTAACGGAATCAAAGGATTTTGTAATAAATTATTTCGAACTAAAAAGAAGTATTTATTTATTTATATTTGTGGTAGCAGAAATATTATAATACATAAAGCCTAAGCAGCGTGAAAAAAATATTGCATTTTTTCTTTTTATCACAATAAATTTATTGTGACTTATTAAACAATACTTGTCTATAAGCTCGATACTTGTCAATATTTGTTGTTTGCGATGCATTATGTATTATTGATGAAAATTATGTACTTGATAGTCATGGATTAACCGAATAATTATTCAGGCCTCGAAATGGGACCGCAAGACTCTAAACACTTCGCAACTGACAATAAGTAAGCAGCGAAACATTCTCCAACTATTGGAGCTTGTAATTGGTAACATAGAAGTGATACGCCTAGGGAATCTTCCAAGTTTCAACAACTTAGTTTATCTGCCCATAATTTCAAATCTCAGAGTATTGAAATTTATAATTTTTTATCTATTAAAATTATTTACTTTGATATTGTTTCTTATAGAAATCTCCAACAGTTACGACGAACCGTCCCACGATTATATTTCTTTCCGCAATTTTTGTACGTTTTAATTCTCTCCGCTTAGGAATGTCTAATTGATCGACGGTGCGGTTATTTACAATTCTAAAAATCCTCCCGATTAAAAAATGTCCGCCTCTTCACAAAAGACCAATACGCAAAATGCTGACTCGCGCCAAATGCCGACGACGTCGTTTGCGCTTGACTTTACAAAAGCATCCTCCGGCAAACCGAAGCGGACGCTTCAAAGAAGCTTCGACTTGATTCGATTCTCAATAAAGCAGATAGAAAATAAAACGGGGAGACGAGAGGGGGAAGGGCAAATAAATAGAAATTCAACGCGGAACGTGCGGGCAGCAAAAGTCAAAGGATCGCCGGGGTTGCCGGACGTTGCGAAAGTCGACAAAGGTACTGATGAAAAAAAAAAAGTAGGGAGGAAAGGAAAAAAATGCGGGTTTGATGGAAAAAAGCGGATGGTCGTGGTTTCGAGAGCCCCGTAAGCTGTGTAATAATGGACTTTCTTTAGCGGCCTTTCTACTAGTTTTTAAAGTGCCTTTAACGGGCATTTAGATCAACGCTTTTCACAATTGTAATAAGTCTTGTCACGTATTGACTGTTCAAAAAATTAAAATGGAAAATTGTTTTTATAAACATTTATCTTGAGTGTAAAACGATCAATAACTAAATATTAGAAAAATCACCCTTTTCCGACGTTTCCTTTTTGACTAAAAACTTTAAACTGCATTTAATGTAATCCTCCTTTATGATGAAATGATGAATCTAAAAATGAAGTAAATTTATTCTTGATTTGATTCTTTAGTAGGTTTAGTATGTCACAGCATTCAAGTAAAGAGAATAATGTACTTTTGATTTCACTACAGTTATTCTTACATTAACTGCTCACTATTATCTATAGAGAGTCTTGGGTACACGTCAGAAAAAATTAAAAGTAAAGTTTTGTCATGAAATTGCTTTTGGAGCAAGTAAGGAAAAATTTACAGTGAATTAATTACGGTTATTTTGGCAATATTTTCCTTTATAATGGTGTAAATTGAACTGTTCTCTCAAGAAATAATGAGTCTGTGAGTGAAGTCGGATATTCTCACGCGTCAATATAAATAATCGAAAAATAATCTAATAAAATAATTAACTAGAATAATTTCTGCAAACTGTACTAAACTTTCAATTCATTGTACATTGTTTAATGTAATGGTACTAATCTTGAATACACTCTAGTTATTAAAAGTAAGTTTATGTGACGAATAACTGCTAGAACTCGAAAAAAGATTTATAATAAATTTTTATTGGAGTCGTTTCTACCGTAAAAACCGTCTCTTATAATAGTGTGGATTAAACTACATTGTCAAATGCAAAGTGCAAGAATGATGACCGGACGAGGTGCGAAAGACTTGCGTTGCATAAATTTCGCATTCGATTCAAACTGCAACGACTCTTAAAAATAAATGTGGCAAGCAAAAAGTAAAGTTAGCGTGACATTAGCTTCATTCAAATGTAATTTGCAGCAGTTTAAAGCTCATTCAACAAGGTCCCTGTTAAAGTTTATCTAAACTTCATTCGCGAATAAGGAGAGCGTAGAGAAGTTTAGTAAAACCATTTCGGACGGGCGAATTTCGTACGTATCAAGCGGCCAGTAGAAAATCCCCGGTTAGGTCAGACATCCAGTGCTGAACTATGGTTACGTCCTAAAGTCACGGATAAAAGTTTATTATTTTTTGCTTCATTGTTAAAACACGTTTTATTCGTTTATTAATTTGATATTTAAAAATAAAATTGTTAATATGAAATTGTATAACTATTAGCCTCTACTTACTACTTCTAAAACGCTCCTTGAGGAAAATAACCGCACCCTCAGTCCCCTAAGCAAAAAATTAACGCTCACGAGCCTTTCATTCGACTCAAATGAAGCATCAACGAATGCCGCCAGTTAGCCAGTCTCCAGCGTGCCTTTAATTGTCCGATTATTTCGAACCGCGATAAACGAGGAAAAGAGCCGCTCCGACGGCGAGCTCGGAGTAAAAATTGTACGAGCATCCCCGCAGCGGAGGGTCGGGGGGTAGCTAATGGGGATTGAAAGACGAGAACCGACGAGTCTAAGGGTGACTCGCCAGCAACGAATAAAAGAAATTCTATATATCACAAGGATGTCGATGAGATCTCGTGCATTTCTCCTTTTTTTTTTCATAATGAAACGCTCTCGAAGCACTTTCTTCCCCTCGACCTTCCTCTTTTTCTTTCTCGCAGTTTCAATGATATTGTGTACGAGCGAGCCTCGACGCTCTACCGCGTATTAATTATTTCCGAACCATTAAGGCGGCTGCTTCGATTAACCTCGCTCGCAGCGTGATGTCGCTTTTGCCATCAGGTGCAAGCTACCGCCGCGTCTCTTTTTCCGAGGCTTGAAGGGCTGGATTTTTATACTTCGGATTGCTTCTTTTAATTACTTCGGCGAGATTTACAGGAATTAAAATACTAAAGTTTTACGTAGTGATTGATTTTTTTTTTCTTTTTTTTTTTCATTGACGGATTGGTGAGAAGGGAACGGCGACTTTCTTTTAAGTAGTTTTGAGGAATCGGGTTCTATTGTTAGATAATAAATTACTGCTATAAATTTTTTGAATGGATTTAAAATTTTTCCTTTTTACTTCAATTCAATGAATTCTGTTCTCCTTTTACTATTTTTTTTTTAAAAGTCCATGGTCTTTTTCACTGTCGATAGTATTTTATGTGTTCCGATTGATTGAGCGGTATTTGTCTTCTATTTTTTATTACTACTGATTATTTTATATTACTGACCAATAAATTACTGCTAGAAAAGCAGGTTTATAAAAAAAATTGCGCTTTCTGTTTCGACAAAATATCGATTAAAAAAGTGGTTCACCACAAAAAAGTTTTAAATAATGCAAGAATAGCATTTGAACATCCATATAAATTTTTTAATTGAAACTGAAGCAATTTAATTTAAATAAATTTTATTTAACGATCTTCTTCCCCCGCTAAAATGGATTTTTAATATAAAGCTCGTAATAAAAATTTCACCATGACAGGGGAATCTTTAGGGGCAGTCAAAAAAAGAGAAAAAAATTTTTGTTTAAATAAAAAAAAAAGAAAGAAATACGTCGTATGTAAACAATTATTACATAGGACCCCCAACATTCTACTACCACTAACCCTCAACCCTCTTCAGCTCCAGAAGTAACTCCAGGAAAAAGTTCAATCTCTACATTAAGAGGAGTACGGGACTCCGAGCGCGTGTTTTTCTTCAATTTTGTCGAGCGTTTCAATTTACGTGATGCATCGACATCGTCATCGTCGAGGTCCCGCGTTCCCCGAGCTCCGTCGTGGGCATTCATTAAGACCGAGTCCGCGAAGGTGAGCGCCGCAAACAGCACATATTGCAGAGATATATTACGTCGAGTAATTCCGGTGGATTTTGGCGTTACCTGGAAGAATAAGCCGCTTACAGCAAGAATCAAACTTGTAATTGAAAATTTTCAATTTTCGGCCTGTCTCATTCCCATCACGATATGATTTTATGAAGACGGTAATGAAGAATTTAATAGAAACATCGTAATTAGTTACTATTTTATTGATGACTAATTAATTATGCGAGTAATAATAATTTTAATGTTCAGATCTCTTCTTTATGCTTAAAAATAAAAAATAGTATATTACGCCCTCCACCCTGTATAATAAGAAATGTCTCAGATCACATGTAATTGTCGACCGAGGCGAAGCCGAGGTTGACAAACATGTGATCTGAGGCTTGCTTATTATACAGGGTGAGGGTTGTATACTATTTTTCACCCACAGCGAGCCGGAAGTCCAATTTCCCGATCGGCGAAACTGGACTTTCGGCCCGCGCGGGTGAAAATTTCTTTTCAAAGTGCTTCTTCAAAATATCAATAAATTGATTTCTTAAATCGGTTGGTATTTTTTTCAAATTGCAGTTGATAAATAATTTGTTTAACTATTTAAAGTAAAGATCAGGCTTCTGACTTCTTTTCTTGAGTTTTTATTTTGTCTATTTTTTTTTTTTTTTTTTTTTAAGTGGGAAGTTATTGACAGCGCTGTCTAAAGTTTTGAAAACTATATAAAATAAGACAAGCGAGTATCTTTAAAATCGCAAAAAGCCTTCCAAAACTTTTCGCTCATGCCCCTTACACAGACCGTATACATACATATAGATTATTTTGTAAAACATTTTAATTCGACTTCAAAAGCTTCTCAAAACTTCTTTTCTTTATTGTTGCAAAGCTTCTTCTAGGCCTAAACTATAAATATTTTTCTTTACCAAAATAACTAATTCTTACATCCATTACTAATTTCAAAACATTGACGAAGGTAGGTACAGGCATACAAAAAAATTCTAATCGTGCGAGTGGGGGTGAAAAGAAAAGAATAGCAGTTCCCATCGAGGTCGCAAAATCATCGCAGTCAGATAGCAGACTATCGACTCGCGCTGCGACGAGCTCGAAATTCAAAACGTCCCCCGCCATCGCGACAACCTCGAGACTCTTTGTCTTGCGATCGTTATCGGTGCTACCTCAACTTGGTCTTTCTCCGCGCCTCCCATTGTTTGGGATCGGGCGGGTACAAGGGGTCAACGGGAGGGAAAAAAAATTACTACCCCCGCATTGACGGATGGCAAGAACAGTGCGATGAGAAAGAGTATAACGGAGGCGCGAGGAGAAAAAAAAGCGGATGAAGGGATGCGGATGAAATTAAAAGGGGCGCGGGAGAATCGACATGTAACGGAGACTTGACGGCGATTGTTACCGCTAGTGCTTTTCGATGTTTTTGCTGCTTGATCCTTTCGGGGCGACAGGTGTGCCTTCTGTTTTTTTTACCTTTTTTTTAGGAGCAAGCGTTTTATTGTCTCTTTTGTTCAGAGTTAAATATTTCTCTATTCATAGAAATTTTTAGGATTTTTAGTAGTGGTTTAATTAAAATTAATGTTCTTGGGTGGATGTATTCTTCTCGTCATGGGTAGTAAGAATTAAGATATACGGAAATTTAAATCATTCATTTACTTTCTTGCGAATAAAAAAATCCTTACGCAGATGATCGTTAGGTTTATTATTACACGGATGAGTTGAATGTTGCTGCTATAGAGAGAATTCTAAAAAAACCTGCAAATGTAAAAACTACTGTTTCGCATACAACGTTAATATTTTTCAAAGTAAAATATGGAATGTAACACTGAATTGCACTATTAAATAATAAAATTGTTTTGTTAAAATGCAAAATTCAGTGCTTTCGAGTGTAAAACAGCATGTGAAACGATACATTAAATATTATATATTCAATAAATTTCATGCGTAAAAGTCATTATGGACATAAAATATTTTACTTTACGTAAAATACATTATCAGTGATAATGAAACTGTTTAAATAATGTTTATTTATATCATTTTCATTGCTATTAAAATTTCATTTATTTATCTCTGTTGCAGATTTTTCTAAAGAGCCTTGTAAGAGGCTTCGTGATCTAGACTACTGTGAAAGTAGGATACATTATATGATATATTATATAAGTACATTATTTACGCATTACGTCTCATTGGAGATTGATTAATACTTAATTATTATTATTTAATACTTCTTATTTAATTGATTGCATGGCAGACTATCGGCTGGCGTAGTGGCGGGCACGAAATTCGAAACGTACCAGACGGTCGCGACAAAATAGAGACTCTTTGTTTCGAAATCGTTATCGATGCCGCATCGACTCTATCTCTTTCCATTGTTTAGGATCGGGCGAGCGCTAAGGCTCACCGGGAGGGAAAAATTACTGCCCTCGTGATGACGGATGGCAAATAGAGTGTAGTAATGAGAAAGAGTAACGGAGGCCAGAAAAGGAGAGAACGAGCAATACAAGGTTTCCGGGCGAATTTAAAAGGAGCGCGGGAGAATAGATGTGTAACAGAGAGGCGGCTGCGATTGTTGTTGCTAAAGCTTTTCGATGTTTTTCAGTTTGAAGCTTTCGAGGTGACAGGTGCATTTACTCTATTTAATCTATAATTATATTTAATCTATCACACGTATGTTCATGTGTCATCTTCAAAAATATGTTTAATCTAGAGGAAACTCTATTTTTCCTCTTGAAGAAGGAAACATTTTTTGAGTACGCAGCCTCTCTAAATTAACGGTCTTTCTTTGCTCTGCACAAGAATTCGCACTTTGATCAATTTAATATTCAGATGTATCAGGCCGCCTATTTTCCAAAGTTTCGTAAGAATCCGTGACCTCAATCTCATTTCTCCTCCTTACAACAAAAGCAGATCGAGTAGAGATCTTCTTCGTTTCACGCAAGTCCTCATACCAGCCGTTAATTTGATCCTCACTTTCGAAGTTCCCCACACGGAGAAAAATATCCCATTAAAAATTACTATAGTTTTACCTAAAGCGCGGACAAACTGGAACTATCAAAAAAA
>JAWWEN010052606.1:0-10353 GCA_035582955.1 Sycophila texana | reverse complement strand
CTGGTAAAATTAACTATATTCCGGTTTACTAGGGTGTATAGTTAAATTTACTTTTGACTTTTTTCTCAGTGTAGCGAAATCTAACTATACCCAAGGAGCATTGTATTTCAACAGGCCCCCACCGCACCTCCTGCAAATAACGTAGTGCACCGACTTTATCGGAAATCACTCTCTCCCTCTCTCTTTCTCTCACTCACTCACTCTCCGGCGCCGCCTGTAAAACTTAACGTCCGCCGGTGCGATAATGAAAGCGAGTAGCGCCGGGTATAAATTTACAAGCGTAAAACGCGCGCGACTGTCCCGCTCGCGCTCGCTGCTAATCGCCTTACTCGCGAGCGCCTCCGACACTCGCGCGCGCCGGAAGCGGAAATTCCCCCCGGGGTCTCGCGAGGAAATTACGTTCAGGCTTATTTTCGCGATCGCCTTATACCGCCCTCTTTCTCTCGCGAACACTAAATTTCTTCCCCTTTTCTTCCGTCTTCCTTCGGCCGCGTCGAACGCCTCTCTGCACCGGCTGACCCAGTTCCTCGCGCGCTAATGCAATTATAGGCGGCCGAGCCATTACTTATACAATATAGTCGAGAGGTGGAAAAAAAAAAGAATTTTTTTTTTTTTCATCGGAACCGGGCACTTGACAGCGCTCGCCCGATGATAAGGGAATATCATGCTTTTATACGAAGCGCGCGCGTATACTCCTTTTTCCGGTGCAAGTGGCCGGGAGCGCTCGGCGCTTTCAAAGGAGGACGACGATAGGAGGATAAGTGCCCGGCGTGAAAGTGTCTGATAAGTGCCTAAAATTATAAATCGCGTCTGGTTATTTTTGTCAAATGCGTTTTGTCGTGTTTTTTTTCGGAATGATGTGATTACCTTTTGTGGAAATTTATATTATGAGTACGTGAGGCTTGATGTTAAAGGATGTCCTGTGTACTTATCGGATAAGTGAAAGACTTTTATTAAATACGTGTATATTCATTTTTACTCGTGTTTAATTTTAATTCCTCATATTTATCGAGTGGATATAACTTTCATTTCCAGTTTCAGCTGTTTATTTGTTATTAAATTTTATGTGGACATATAGGAATTTTATTTTATTTTATCTTTGGCATGTATCGTTTAATCGATTTAAATTCATGCGTATCGTCGTGGAACAATAAAAATTGCAATCGATTTTATTTACTCCATACTTTACAAATAAAAAGAGAAGCTCAATGTGGGTAATAAAACTCTGTTTTATAATTCAAGCATTTGTTCGATCGATCGCAGCTAAATTAATAATTGAAAAAGTCTCGTTATAGGATTCTTACAAAGTATTCAGATAAATTCTAATAGCAAATGCATAAAAGTGCTGCAGACATTAACCTGCATACCTATTTTCCATTAGAATAGGATAGTTTAGTTAACCACATTGTCCCGAGCTCATATACGCTGAGTCGATAGATTTTAAAACTATCAATATGCATACACGCTTTCAGCACGTGCCCGACGTTTCCTTTCAATACAAATAGACCAGGTGCTTGTTATTTACTAGTAAAATTTACTTTTACCTGGTACCGATTCAATTTTTTGAAAATTTTTCGAGTAACAGGATTTCGAGCTAATTTAGTCAATCAGTAATAAACTGTTACGTAACAGGAATAAAACACTAAAAGAAATTTGTACATCAAACTGAAATTCTCCTTTTAACAAAACCAATCAGTTTATTTAATTAAACATTTATATAGTTTAATCGACCGAAGTTTTAGTCAAATTGACGCTATACTCAACTATTAGATCGATTTTTTAACTAAAAACTTTGTTAATCGAACTTTAGTTAAATATTTAGTTAAATCTAATAAAATAATTTTGTAAGAAAAATATTCAACATTTTTTTCATGTTATTAATTAAATAATACATGCAACCATTCTTCTAGTTGTAGTTCTATTCTAGCAGACTAATTTAATAAATTGTTTTTATAATTAATAATTATCATAGTTATTTGAAATTTTTATTTGAAGGTCTAGTCATTTTTTTATCGGGTGCAGCATAATTTTTATCTACATGTAAAATGCGCATCTTAATAAACATGTCGTACATCGTATTAAAATTTCATAAGCAACGTATTCAAATTCACTCAAACATCTTTTCCCCGCAGATAAAATTTTACTTCTTTCATAAAATTCCAATAAAGCACCGGAAACCTTGAGTCAATATTTGAATCTTGTGCCTCATTAATAATGTTACAAGAAACTCATTCACTGTAGCTTAAAAAAAAAAAAGATTACGTCGAACTGCAAGTGCACTTCTCTAAATCCTAATTAGGGGAAACTCCTGCACTAATTCTAGTTCTCGAATTTCATTGAAATAGACTAGGTGTTTCTATGCATGTATAAGTGAAGAAGATAAAGTTTTAGACCAACAAGCTTATTAATTTTAAAGCTGGAAAGTATAAAAATGATGATTTTCAACAAATAAAGAGTAGCAGCATCGCTTAATAATCACCTTAATTCAATAAATACTTGTCTTTTTACTTTATTCTGTTAAAACTAATGATAAATTGAAGTCGAAAGATAAATTAAAAATCTCCGTATATTAAAAAAATGTCAATTAGTTAAACATCTATAAATAATCAGGAATTAAGATTGACACAATCAAGTGTATAATTGAAATTGATCAATTTAAATGAATTATCATCAATCTTTATCTTTAGTTATCGATAACTTTGAAACAGTTTTAATGTTTAAATTACAGTTTTATCATTGCAACTTTTTATATAATTTATGGCTCGGTATGGTTCATGCACATAAGAATCGTGCACATATTAGTTCGTGCACAGTTTATAGATATATTTACAACGTTAAACTGTGCACGATTCTTATGTGCATGAATCATACCGAGCCTAATTTATTTGTTATTTTATTTATTTATTTAAGCAAAGTAAATACAAAAATTACAAGAAACACATTGCAATTTTTTCGCAATATCGCAGTAGAGGAAGTAATTTCCTGTATGCTGATCTGGCTCTAATAAATTACAAATTAATTTTAAGACTAAATATAATTATTTAAGATCAAGTAGCACACGCTGAATTAGAAAGATTTATAAGTGATACTCTAACCATCATCATATCATTGCATATACCTTCCAGCAATTCATGTAAGTTATCTTAAGCACCAGCGTCTAAAACATTTATGGCTTCCTAAAAAAGAAAACAATGCACCCAAAAATAACCATCCCCCACAGTGTCAACCAAATCCAATTCTCCTTGATGCCTCCAGCTGCTATTCTCCCAACAGCAAATAAAAAGAATCCACACCACATTGTATTACACGTACAGGCCAAGTTCGACTTACAATGTACGTCACACGAAAGTAACGAAACCTCAGAAGATTCAGTCTTACGTCCAGCCCAGAATAGCCGGCCCCGTGGCTAATTTCGGAACGCGGAAAGGGAGCGCGCGTCTGCCCCCGCATATCGCGTCCTCGCGCGCCAGCCGGGCGCAAGGACACCGGAGGGGCCAGTCGGAAGAGAGGCATCCCTCTCCCGAAAATCGATCGGCCAGCGACGCCCTAAATTCAACGCGCGCGCGCGCGAGCCTCGCTTAAAGGTCAAGGTACGCGTGTCGGCCACGCGCCAGCGAAAAATCTCGCCGAGCGACCCGCGGATGGGCTCGACCGACCCGCGATGGATCGGCCCCGTAATCTCGGGGATTCCCCGGACTGCCTCGCTTGATGGATGCTTTGGCGGCTTTGCTGATTTATTCCTCGGTACAGCGTGCGGATCGCTCGAGGGATAAGTGCCGTGGGATATTGCGGTTCTGGATGATTTGGGGTTTTCATTGTCGCGATAGTCCGAGTGAAAATTTATTCGCTGTGGTGTGTGTGGTTGTAATATTTTACTATCGGAGATTTTCTTTTTAAGATTTGCTCTGTAGAGATGTTCTTTGAGCGAATGGGCTATTTATTTGTATACGACTCTTTTATACACCGAGAAAAATCGTATATTTAAAATCATACTAGCTTGTATAGTAAAATGGAGTTCAGTAAATTTTTTGATGAAATATACTATAATATTGATGAAATATACTATAATAAAGTATAATATAGTAGACAAGTATTGTAAAGTCAACTATTTCATTTAGTTCATAAAATATAGTAAAATATACTATATGTAATATTATCTTAAACAATATTTTCTAGTCACTATTCTGCATATAGTTGGAAATTTAGTAAAAGATAGCATTTTTTAAAGTAATTGATTCTATATTTAATTTAGTAAAATCAACTATATTACATAGTTGGTCCTCTATAACACTATAAAATTTAGCAACGGTTAATGCTTTTTTAGTAACCGCTACTAAACTTTTCTCTCGGTGTAAGATTTTCTTAATATGCACAAAAAATTATATACGGGTTAGTAAAAGTTTCCATTTGGAATTATTTTTTCTTTTTACTTTATTTTTTTTTTTTTTTTTTAATATAGTATAATTGATAGTGATAGCATTTTAATGTATACTTTTAGGACATCAGCTAACTGATAAATAAAATATTTGTTTACGTTTTTTGTTCTTCGTAAATGTCACTATTTAAAAATTCCAATTTCCAATTTAAGGATAAAATTATTGATTCTCCAAAAATTACGGCTGGATTATTACTTCATCGAAGTGATTACGATAGATATCGCCTAAGTATATACAGCAGATAACCACTTCCTGGCTCAATTAACTTTTGTTTAAAGAAGCATTAAACCTGACGGATAAAAGATCGATCAAACAAAATCACGTAACAAAATATTCTCCGAGTTAAATTGACTTCATCGTTGAATTTTAATATAAAAAAAAACTTCTCGTTCCTTTCAAAACACTACTATAATAACGAACTGCTACCTTCTTTTTACAATACACAAAATTCTCCAAACCTACCTAAAAAAAAAAAAAGAGAATAAAAAAAACATTACAAACGCACCTCATCACCCACCTTCAAGAGAACAAAGAGCAGCGCCGAAGTCAAGTCAAATTTCCCGAACACAGTGACGCGCGTCGGTGCCTCCCTACAAAGACAAACCAAATCCCACGAAAGGAAAAAGAAAGAGGAGACTACCCCCAAGGAAACACAGGATCGAGCCCTTCAAAGAGGTCAAGCACATCCTTCCCGCCGTCGACTCGAGCCTCGACACAAAAAAAAAGGGGGCGCGAGCCGGCTCCTCCCCCAAGGACGTAAAAGAATATTTCCCGGCACGTCTGGGGCGAAGGGGCGAAGGAGGCCCCCGTCTTCCTCGGGGCGCGCAACATCATCGCGGCGCTCGGCCGCCTGGCGATCGATGCAGCATCGCCGCGCGCGCTCCCGCTAAAAGACGTCGATTCCGGCGCGCCCCGACCCCTTCGTGCGCCGCCGCCAGCGGCGACTCCCCCCCGAGCCTTTGATTCACGGAGAATGGAGTTATGGAGTTAATTGAAGGGCCCGAGGCGAAATCGAGAAATTCAAAACGCCAACGCGTGGACGCTGTCACGGTGCCGAGGGGCGCTTCGGAGCGAAGGTTTTGTGTGGCGCGATTCACGTGATTCCCGGTGCCGTCCTGAGGGACACAATCGAAAAATGCTACGGACGATTTGGCGGAGGCGACGCTCTTGACCTACATCGGCGATGTTTTTTTCCCCTCCTTTCAATGGGGATTTTGTTTCCTCTTTTTTTTTGCGCTTTTTCGTGTGATTGCGTTTTTCAAGGATTTTCGATTGTTGCACAACTGATTGTAAGACTTTGAAAGATGTTGTTTCTTTTGAATTTATTTATTTTTCTCATCGTTTTTTTTTCTATTTTTTGTTGTAACTCGCAATTTGGGAATTGTTGGTGGAATTTGAAAAAGATTTTTGGTGAATGTTTGAATGCGGAATTATTATTAGTTGAATTTTCTGCTTGGAATTTTGTGTAAGCTCAGTCTGAAGCGGATTTGGTTTTCTTCCTTTTAATGAAATATTGGAAGCTTGCATCCTTCAAAAAGCTTAAAAGATAAAAGGAGAATTTAAAATTTTTAATATTACTACGACCCCTTTTTCTGAAAGTATTTCTTGCTATTAATATTAATTCAGTAAGATAATACATTACATTTATTAAGAAATTTACATTTTCAAGTGGTAATTACGACTGATCAACTGTGTTGACGAAAGGAAAGTTTTAATTAGAATTTTATCTGTTAATGTATTATTAAGATACTTTTCTTTTAAATTTTAATTCATATAGAATTACTTACTGTAGAGCCTTCTAACATTGTACTACGAAATTTATTTATGAAATATCTAAAAGAACGAAATGAAAAAAGAAAATTTCTTATTAGAAGAAATATATTATCATCAATTTACAGAATATCTTATTTTCATTATTGCGAAATACCAGTAACAAAACAAATTTATTTCACAAAACCAGCGGAGTCTATGTACCCTATAAATAATTAATCCAATATCAGAAAGTATTTTTAAGTCAAATCAAGTGACTTTTTCACGTCGAAGAATCAATAAAATCTCCGAGCGAGATTGAAAAAAAGCTCCCCCTGCAGCCCTGCTTAAATCATGCAAAGCTGCACCACTTTATTATAAAAAAAGAAAGCAGCCTTCGATCCTATACCCGCAATCGAAAGCCACCAGCTTTTTTTAAAAAAAAAAATCCACGGAACAAACATGCCACACACGCGGCCATCCATCACACGCGGCTCAACCCAAGAAGACAAGGGTCTAACAGAAAGCCAAAGTACCCCATCGTCGCACCTCATAGACGGATCATCGGCAATCGCTCTTCCCCGCTAACAGTAGGAAAATAAAAAAAAAAAAAACGAAGAAAAAGCGCTCGCCCCCTCATCCGCCCGAAAAGACTAGAAAACGACCGTCCCTCGGGCCGAATGCACGCAGCGTGCCAGGGAAAATCAATCGATAGCGGGCGAACCTCCTCGCGGCGGCTCGCAGGTCCGTTTATGAAAATCCATATTTCGATGACGACGACGACGACGACGTCGACGGCCGACCGCCGGGGAAGCTACGACCTCGCGAGTCCAATTAGCCCGCAGCGACGCGCGGCGCAGCCCGTCAAAAGTCTCCAGTATCGAGCGAGCCCCGACCAAGGCCGAATCCTATCTCTCCGCGGCTACGTAGAATCACGCTTCTCTCTCGCACTCTTTTAAACCCGCCGAAAAAAGCCCTTTTATCCCCTCCACACACGCGCGCCCGCACACACACACACACACCCACACACACACACACACATACACATACACACACGTGTATACACTCGTAGATTAGACACACGTATAGTACTCACGTATCTGAAAAAATATATAAAATAAATAAATACCTAAATAAATAAGTTGAATAATAATAATAATAATAGAAAATAAAAAGTAGAGTTAGATAAAGATAGAAAAAAACGAAAATTTAGGTATACGGGACGTCGGTATAACGAGCGGCGCGGCGTTGGCGTCGCAGTAGATATACCCCGGGTACGGCGAGACGGCCGCGATCGGCTGGCGGAGTATACGGGATTTTATAAGTGCGATTTTATAAGTACTCACCACTGGTGGTGTACAGCACAGGGCCTTAGGTGGTGCCGCGGGAGTCCATGATCGCGGCTCGGCTGGCAGCACACCTCGGGCTCTCCGTTGGGCTCGTGCACACTCCCTGCGGCCTGCTCGCGCGAACCGCCAGCTACGCACTGCGCGGACGGCGCGGACGCGGGGAGTCCCCCCCCCGGCGGCGGAAGCACGGCGCACGCGCGCTCCGAGATATATAGACCTCCTCCCCCCTTCCTCGCTTGTCTTTTTCCTTCTTTTTGCGCGTGTCTATAGTATACGTGGATATACGCGCGGCGGAGAGACGGGCTTTCCTCCTGGAACGCGCGAAATGATTTCGGCGCGCGGGGGAAGAAGATTTCTTATTGGATTTTCTTTATCTGGTTTGGAGATTTTTTTGTCTTTTGCATACGAGAGGGTTTGGAAATTTTGGGTTTTGTGATTTTCGATGGGGGATTAGATGAAAAATTTATTTATTTAAACACTTTTCTACGTAATTGCTCTGTGAAGTTGAATTAGTGAAAATTAGCGAAATGATTTCGGCGCGTGGGGAAGATTTCTTATTGGATTTTCTTTATCTGGTTTGGAGATTTTTTGTCCTTTGCATACGAGAGGGTTTGGAAATTTTGTGTTTTGTGATTTTCGATGGGGGATTGCACGAAAAATTTATTTATTTAAACATTTTTTTATGTAATTGCTCTCTGAAGTTGAATTAGTGAAAAACCACTAATTCATAGTGACTATATGCACTAATTTGAATAGTGCAAAGTGCTCCACTATGTGTGCGTATTAGTGGAAATCTACTATTTGAAATAGTGAATAATTATTAATTTCCACTAATACATCTAAGTAGAACATTTTATTACTATTTCAATTAGAGACTTTCTATTAATTGATAGTGAATTTTACTAATTGATTAGTGGAAAGTCCGTATATTATTAAAATAAATTAATAAATAAATAAATTTAACTTTAGAGAGTGTGTTCTCTTATCTTCATGCATGATAATAATTAGTACACGAAAATTATGTTCAGTTTGAGATTGTTTTCTTACGAAAAAAAAATAATGTTGTTTCTGTGTCCGTTCAATTGTAAACGTTAAAATAATATTTAGAATTGTACGGATTTTTAATAGTGTAGAAGAATGGAGCTACAAAAAGTTTGGGGGTTGTAGGGGAGGTGGTCGAAATGAATTTGCTTGTAATGGTTTGTCTAATTTAGCTGAAAGCTTCTTACGGCCGTCAGTGGCAAAAAATAATAGTTAACCAACGGAAAATATTGTTGTCAATTAGTTTACGCAATGGAGCGGCGTCATAGTTTGCTGTAATTTTTTTTTTTGGATTAGGTTGATTAAATAATTTATTAACGATTGCTGTAAAATTTATTCTCTTTACTATACATCCGCACGGTATTCATAAATTTTAAGTAAATATATCTGAATTAATTACTGCGGGTATTTTTTTTATTATTATTTATTTTATCTATAAAACAGCGACAGAATTCTCTCACAAAAAATACGTGAAAGAACATAATCGTGGAACGGTTGACAGTACTGTAAATTTTTGCATAGAAAAATCGCAGTAATTTTTACTTGAATCTTGAAGGGTTGGCCAAGCTTCGTATAAATTTTACAAAAAAAGCTCTGCAAGTTTTACGTGAAAATCTTTCTAATTTTTGCAGTTTCTTTTTACGCGAAAATTTCCCCAATGTAAATTTTTTTAACACTTATATACCGAGCAACTTTCAGTCCATTATACTGCGCAAATAAATAAATAATTAATAAACAAAACATTTCACTTCTTTGTATCATACATTTATTTCTCAATATATTCCGATTTCGCTTCTAATGCATTCACGGCAGAAAATCCCCAAAGAAATTCATAATCATTTCGATGATTTACGAGCGTCTAATGACGCAGCCTCCCAGCTGTCAACGCCTTTTTTTCTCCAGTAAACACTCGTGCAACATTAAACTCCGCGCGACGAACGTCAGTAGTCGCTTGGCTCGCTCGTCGCGCAATATTCGCTTAATGATCATCCTCCTCCTCAATCTCGCGGACACTCTATATCCATTAAGCGGGAAAAACGAAGGGCAAATTTCGTAGAAAAAAAAAGTGGAAGTCACCGGAAGTGTCCCCAGACCGCCCAGTGTACTCTTTATTACAAGAGTTTGTTTTTTCACAAGGGTGCGCGCTGCTTGCATTACTCCCCCGATTGGCCTCTTTTCCCCCGTGCGACGTGCGCGTGTCCTGCGCCATCCCCGTTCGTCTCTCTCGCCATGCGAACGAACTTTTTTTCCATTATAAGCTTTTACCTTCTGTATATAGCAGATAAAACGCGCGAGCGCTCCTCGAACCTTTTTACACGCACACCTCGTAGCCTCGACTCGTTCTACAACCCCCCAGTCCCTCCCCCAATGCTCCTTTCTATTCTTTTTTCTCGTTCGGCTCTTCCGTATTTGTCCCGGGGAGGCTTGGCAATTTTAAATGGTGTGGGTTGTACAAGTAACGCGGCTTCTTTTTACGAAAGTCGCTCTTGCGAGAAAACGAGAGAGAATTGACTTTCGGTTGAAAGATTTTTCTTCGTTCCTTTTGTTCGACGAGTGGGGTTCATGGGTGCGATGAAATTTCTATTTTTTTGTTAAGTGTATATGTATGGCGAAATGGTTTTTTTTTTTTGAAGTTTTTCGCTCAATTTTGAAAGTACACTGAGAGAAATGTCTAGTAAAACTTACTATATGAGAAAGTGGTTTATCAGGAGGCGCGGTAGCGCCTCGAGGCAAGTATAAGTTCGAAGGAACGACTTGCCTACGAGGCCGCGGCGCGC